>LKNJ01001401.1:0-39073 GCA_002120245.1 Maccullochella peelii | reverse complement strand
GAAAGTAAAAAGGGGGTGGGGGGTGGGGGGTGGATCAGGGGATGGAGGAGGGTGGGATGGAAGTGAGAAGCACAGGGAACATGACAGCAGTGGCTGAGGGAGACGTCATACGTTGTCAAGGTCTTTGACATGACTCTTTAGTGCGGTGAAATCCCACAGGCAATATTCGGGCTGCGAGCGGAGCGTTAGGTGCTGGGAACCAAAGGCTGCTGTTGCGGTGTCAGTCTAGCCTGGCTCCCAGACTGCTTCGAGAACGCAGTCTGCTCAGTGAGATAGGGATGCATCGATAGCAACACTGGCTGATGTCACTCTGAAGTAGATTATACGTGTCAGAGGATTTCCTCACCACTAAATGCTGCTACCAAGGGAGACAAGGCAAAAAAAAAAAAAAAAAAATCCAAATGAAAAATTTGATTTTCTAGAGTTTCAACTATCTCACATATAGAAGATAAAGGAGTTAAGATTTCCAGATTTAAGATTTGATGACAAAAACATATTCATTGGATGCACTGGATTATATTCAATTATATATATTATTTTTAAATTTTTTTTATTTTTTATGTCCAATGCCAACTTTCTCACAGTTCTCGCTTTCTGCAATACTTACGCATTGGCAGCTACAGTACGGTTAAGGTTAGGGAATGAACGTGGTTATGGGACGTTAGTTAGGGTTAGGCAACTAAAACACCATGTTAATGTTAGGGAAAGATCGTGGTGACGGTTAATTAATAATCTGGTCTCCTGCATGAGAATCAGACGTTCTATACACGCCCATCCACCACCCTGACCACACCACTACTCTCCGCCCTGCTTTATAAAGGGCACACTACTTCCTGTTTTGGTACTGAATGTTGGCAATGGATGCAAACTGTATTCCTGAGGTCCAAAAATTTCCAAAATTTGCATAATTCGTTGGATACTGGGTTGGGCAACAAGTCATAACTAATCTATTTCTAAATTGAACATAACTATATAGGCCTGTTTCATCCTTGTATTTAAAACTGTTACTGTATAAACAAACCGTGAACAATACCAGGCAACACTGACAACTTTGATTTAGTTGTCAGTGTAAAGACCTACCGTATTAATCAATTTGGGAGTGACAACACGTTCCAATCCTTTGTTTTATATTTTGATGGTTTGGCTTTTTTAAAATGTTGCCTTTACCAGGTTTAAAGAGTTTTTCTCACTACATGTCACCCTAGAAAAACATACAATGAGAATTCTCTGAGCTTGGCAGCTGTTTGCTGGACCAATCAGCCAACTGTAGGAAATGTTTTAGATGATGATAACGCCAACAAGCAGTGCTATATGTTCCATTTGAACTGGACCCTGCTTTACAACGTCTTAGCTCCTTCTTAACATACATAACAAAGACTAAACTAAAACAGGATGATTCAGCACCTGTTCGGCCCATTTCAGACTTTGGTTGTTAGTATAGGTGAAATTTGACAGTTTCTCCCAAAAGGTTTTTCCAACTTGAAAACCTGAAGTAAAACCCAAGACAGCCCAGCAAGTGGTGTATTCATCCAATCAGGTGCAGCATTGGTTAATTGGTATTTAAGTGAAGGTGATCAACTATTTAATTTTTTAGGCAGTTTTACCCAAATTGCATTTAATTTTGAAAATTTTAAATGTTCTTAGTTACACTATTTCTGGAAAGAGATGTTGCTTCTGAATATTTTAAAGGTAATTTTTCAATGCTTTGAGAGCTTGAAATGACATTGAATTTGCCTTCCATTGTATTTGGGTACAGAGTCAGATATCTCCAAACCTGAACAAATTAAACTTTGGTCTCTTTACATCTATCAGTACAAAGACTTGTGACACCAAATAATCATACTGTAGTTATTTGGTATCATCAGCCTTTGAAATAGCATTGTTTGAATGCATCTATTCCCACTTGGGTAAAAAGAAATCTGAAGTTCTGCAAGCTCTAGAGCTCACTGAACTGCTGCAGACAGGCTTGGTGTGAATGTATCCTAACACCACTTCATCACCATCCAATGACTGCCCATGTCACATTCATCGTAAAGAAAATATGGCTTGTGATGGGCTCAATGATTACGGATGACAGAGTTGATGATGATAGTGATGCTGTCAGTGGCAATAATGATTACGACAATATAGAAGGTTGTCATTACAGTGATACTTGGAATCATTCTTCACTAGTGAATTATTACATATTCAGCTAAGATACGCCAAACTTTTACAGTTCTGACGCGTTTCCTCTTTAGGTGTCAATGTATTTCAACAGACAGATCAAAATGAGCGTGTGTAATATGTGTTTCGGTGTCGACTACGACATCTTTTCACGCGACTGTTGGTGAATCAGAGACGTTGACCTGTTAATGTCTGTAGTTGTGCAAACCCGTGTCACTCTTGTTCCAGAGAACTGATGAGTGTGTGCAGCTGTGTCATTAACACCACGTTTGTCTCTTTATATTTGCATTTTTACCACTGATATACGGATGTCAATTAAACATGGGAAGGAAAAAAAACTGTTTAGGTGACGATCCCTGCATGCAATTGTGGGCTATTTATAACAGCCCCTCTGTGATTTCCTCATGGCCTGCTCCACGAAAACAATACTTGACACAATTTCAGTATTTATTTAAAAAATCCTTTGTGTAAAAACAGCACATTGTTGCTCATTGCTGCAGGCTTCCAAGAATGTTGACCTTTAGCTGTGCCCTGACACTGCTCTGAAGCTCTAGGAAGTCTGCCATGGTTGTAGGTGTCTGGGTATGTTAACAGTGGGGAAGAAAGACACTGTGAGAGAGAGAATTAGGTGCAGTTAGGAGGTACCTTGGGTTGCACTGGGTCATGGTGTGCCTCCCTGCTCTCTGCCTTATGTCAAGCCTTTATTATTTCACCTGCCAAGGTCTTGACCTGCTATACCCGGGATCTGCCTTTCTCACACTTTCCAAAAAAAACCACAACATTTTGATACAACAGCCTGTTGAAAAATTGTGTAAATGCAAGACGCCTAAAAAACTGGAACATCACTGACAGTTGCTGTGTGCATTGTAGTGTTGAAAGCATTGACTGAATAGTCTACCATCAGAGATAATTGAGTAATTGTTTAAGTCATTCATCAAGAAAAAGTGTTTCCTCTTTTTCGTTTTAAATTAAATGTCTTTGGATTGTTGGTTGGACAAATCAAGCAATTTGAAGGCAAGGCGAGTTTATTTGTGTAGCACCTTTCGAACACAGATAACAAAAGAAATAACCATTAAAAATTATAAAAATCAATTAAAAAACGTCACCTTGCAGTCTGAGAAATTTCAATTTTTCAACTTTTTACATGATTAATTTATTAATTAACGACTAATTGACAGATGAATCGAATGTGATACAAAATACACGTATGATGAATGAATGAAGATCCAAATCATTACTTGTAACCCTCTTGCATTGCTTGCTGAAACTGGGTATCAATGGAAAAACCTTGATTTTTTTAATTTTGAAAGAGTTTCCAAAGCTAATATGGCTTTCTGATTACCCGTAATATCATGCTTAGACATATTTTCTGCTTATTTTGGTTGGTCATTTTCTTGGTTGTTACTTGCTTGCAGACTCTTTTTATCTTTTCCTTCCTTCCTTCCTTCCTTCCTTCCTTCCTTCCTTCCTTTCTTCCTCTTGCCTCAGGGGTGCATTCGGCAGGTCAACACCTCAGCGGGTGGGTCGTTGTGGGCCAGGTGACCTTTGTCTGTCATTGTTTAGCTCCTCACACCTCACCCAGGGAGAGGGGGAGGAGCTTAGTGCCTTACACCTGCCACTGGCTTTACTCTCATAGCGCTGGGGTGGGCTTGATTTTGGTGTGCCAAGGACAGTAGAAAAGGTCCCAAATGATTTGTATACATTGCCAACAACTGGTAGATATTAGACACCTTAGAGAGTAGACACCTTACAGTGGATTGAACCTGTGATGGCCCTTAGGCCTATATTAGTCTCTACTCTGAGCTACATGCAAGTTGAAAGAACCAAAACAAGCAGCTGCTATGTAGATAACCATAACTAAAGTGACGTTAGATTCCAAATGCGATTTGCGTTCCTACGTGTGAGATAAATCAAACGTACCTCGAGTAAATAAGGGGACGGAGATGAAATGAAATACCCAAATGCTGCCTCCACTGGGGCCTGATTGAGTTCAGGTGGCTGGAAAGTGTCTCACCCAGGGCTAGTTGTCAGTGAAGGATCTGCTGTCTTCTCATCTGTCTGTGCTGCAGGGCTAACTGGTGAACATCGGGTGTGTTGCTTTGACGGATGTTTGTGTGCCTCCTGTGTTGCGGGGGGACGGGCCGTTGACACACTTCATATTTCAAAGGCAAGGTCTGAGGAAGAAATGAAGATTGATGCAGAAAAATGGCGCGGCAACTCATCGCCCATTCGACACATATATTATCATTTACACATACGTGACACCTTTGTGCATGTCTGTATATCTATATATACATATGCATGGGCATGATCCAAGGCGCAGCACATTTTCACTTGGGGGGTTTCCTCTGTTATCAGAGCCATGTGATATAATTGCATTTGATCTCCAAATAAACAGGGAATCAGTCCATCTCTTTGGTGGAGATGGCAGATGTGATGGACGAGCGCATTAGTGGCGAGGACAACATTAGATTTGCTCAAAATTATTGATCTTTTGTTTGTGAGCCAAGTCGGCGATAAATAACAGTGCATGGGAGATGTGACTCATTATCACCGTTCCAAAAGCCCGACAGACCTCTGTCAAAACACACTCTCCTTCCCCCCTCTCTTCCTCCTTCTTTTCATCTCCGTCACTACAAACCAATTTAATCTGTTTTTAATCCTTTCCTCTTTTCTGTCGCCTGCGCCTTTAATGCAAGGCCTCACTGTCACTATCTGATTCCCTTAAAATTTTAATCCTGCACTGATAACCCTGTATTATTACATATTACACACACACAGGCGGCAGGACACTCACACATACGTACACATGCAAATATGTACACACAGCGTTTAGTGGCTCTCTCAGTGTTTTTATTCCTTTTTACCTTCTTAGTGAAGAAAAAATCCTTTTATCACACAATGGGTAATTTATATCCATTACCAGCGTTTTCAATCCTTTTCAGCGCGGCTGTCACTGCCTTTGGCACACTCGTGATTAATGTGATCTAATAATAGTCTGCCATTATATTTCCTTTAGTAAAACATGTACCAACATCCTATTCAGCTCCACGAAATTCATTGCCCCTTAAAATATTTTTCCCCTTTTCGTTTGAAAGACAAGATTGCTGTTTTTTTTCCTCCATCTCATTGCCTCCCAGGAGGTGATTATTTGTTTTGGGGTGGGGTTAGAAGTGATGGCACTTCCTCTGTTTTCAGACACTTAGGAGAATGATGAGAGGTGGCATGAAAGTGGTTTGTGTGTTGTCCTCACACTGGTAGTGTAACATGGTGTGTTCAATAAGATAGTAGTTTGTTCTAGAAAAATTTTCATTTTCACATTGTGTGTTATTTAAATAAAATCATACATTTTAATGAATAATATTTACACACTACCTGATTTTGTCATAAAATTTGCTGTTAATGTTGTCCATAATCAGACAACTATACTGTCCTGACCACAAATAAATCAATTTTTTCTTTTGTCTTTCATTTTTTTCTTTTAGAGCAGGTAGTTTAGAATGGGTAATGGAGAGGAAAGATGCTCCCCATGGAATGTGCATAGGATTAGGTGTGTGTGTGTGTGTGTGTGTGTGTGTGTGTTGCCGGGGAGGTGGTCCAGCAGTGGGCTCTGTTCCCTCCCAGCTGGACAGCCTGAGCCAGTCTGCCACTCATGGGGCACGTTTCAGACGGGGCGGTGCCAACGCTTACACACACACACACACACATATGCATGCATGTATGACGTCGTGCACACATGCGCACACACACACACACACACACACACACACAATCCTGGCTCCCTCCCACAAAGAGGGTTAACCCTTACTGGGTTCTTAGAGTTGTATCCAGGATGAACAGGTGGTCCCACAAAACATGGGCATCCATTTCCTCATGACTTATCCCAGAGTGTGTGTGTGTGTGTGTGTGTGTATGTGTGTGTGTGTGTGTGTGTGTGTGAGTGAGGAGGGAAGGGTAGACAGAGACATGGGGGGAAGAGAGAAAAAGAGTACACATGACTGCGTAGGTTTGGTACACCTTTTGTACGTGTGTTGGTTTTGCTTGTTAGCAGGGTTTAGGGTCCCGCTGCTGCGTGAAATTGACATCAGATGGCCATCGTGACAAGAACAATATTACATCCAGCTTCCATTTAGCAAGGAACAGCTAATATATGTGTGCTGTGTGAACATTTGTTTGTGTGTGTGTGTTCATCGTTACCTGACCCCAGAGTCTGACCGCACCAAACACAGCTGTCAACACTTACATCTATGTTTTTTTCCCTCCGTCCCTCTGCTTTTTTCCCCTCATTTTTTTCCTCTCGAATCCCTCCATCCTGGATCCTTCCATTAAAGATAACTTGTATTGAGCCACATCTTATTCCCTTCAATCCGCCTCCCCCTCCTGTCTCAAGTGATCCCTTCCCAGCAGAGAAAATCGAAGGTAAACCACTTCTAAGACAAAAACGGCGTGCTCCACTTTGGATGTTTTAAGTATCACACTCTGATGGATGATGAGATGCAGGGTTGTGATAATTCCTTTGGTAAAACACGTCAAAATCACAAAGTTGCATGTTTATCACTTGACCGCTGCGATAGCGTAAGTTACGCTCAGCATATGGCTGTTACAGCACATAGCTTAGACCTTCTCTGCCTTTGATAACTGAAGACTTGAGAGGAAAGGCTAGAGGAAAACACTTTACCCCACTTTATGTGTTCTTTTATGATTCTGTGGCTCAGCCCCTACGAACCCCAGACACATCTGAAATAGACGTTTTGGAAAATATGAGTAAGTAAGCAAAGCGAAAGAGAGAAAGAGCAGAATGAGCTGCGGAGATAAACA
Source organism: Maccullochella peelii (assembly GCA_002120245.1). NCBI lineage: Eukaryota > Metazoa > Chordata > Actinopteri > Centrarchiformes > Percichthyidae > Maccullochella > Maccullochella peelii. The sequence continues at coordinate 32,092 of LKNJ01001401.1, read as the reverse complement.
TAAACAGAGCAGAGAGAAAGAAGGTTTCTCTCTGAGTCAGCGGGTTTTAGTAAAGTCTGATTAAACGAGGTGGGACACCGGTTGGGGTAGTAAATAACAGAGGTGTCAGAATGTTGCTTAATGACCTGGATATCTACTGCATGAAATATGTAGCTGCAGATCTAAGCAGGAGATTTTTTTTTTTCTTTTCTATAATGCGTTAATGTGCAGGGGGAGTTCAGATGTTTAAAACAACTTGTTGTGAGTGGAGAGCATGTTCGCTTTACAGGCTTTCCTGGCAGAAGACAGACAAAGACTTAACGTTATCACTGACATCATCTCTATTCCGAATTACCATACAGTACACAATACTTTTTTTTTAAATGTAATAATTATTATCTTTACTTAAGCATGAACCTACAGCTGAAAGAGCATTTATGAGAACCTTTCACAGAAATGATCAATCAAGACCCTAATCTGTGAATGCTGGTGGGTGCAGGCTTAAAATACTGCAATGCTCTTTCTCCATAGAGTCTTTTTACTATGATAACATTTTGGGGGGAGTTTTTCTTCATCCTTAAAGTCTGTGTAAAGCAATAATAAATATATATTCTGAGTTTATCACACCGCAGAAAAATGTGTTATTAACCACCGAGCCAAATTTGAATGATTAAAAAAATTGGCAAGTATATAAAATGAGGTTTCTAAATCGTACAAAAATAAGCAGGATTCTCTGCTCTGAAGCTCTGGGGGCGTGTCCTTTACTGTACCACTGAGCAGAAGACTCCAGACTCTCGTTCAGCGACCTAACACAGTAGCACAGTACACACACACTGAGCCGAAGAACGACTGAGAGCCACTGCTCAGCGACAGACTCTCGTTCAGCGAGCTAACACAGTAGCACAAAGCTCTAGCTTTTATATAGTGTTAGGGGAGGGGTCATGCCCAGTGTGGCTCCAGAGCGTCATTGAGCTATGGTTTCAGGCCCAAAAACACTTAAATGGTCTAATTCCACAATTCAGTGCTACATAGTTCACAGTCTTTTCACATGTTTTCAGCAATTATTTTCTAACATGTATAATGTGTTTGGAAACAAATCTCTGAATTCCCTTTACGCAGACTTTAAGGATAGAGGGTGCTGTATGCTGTACAGATTAGAAAGCCCTTTGAGGCGACTATATATATGAGACATGATTATATTGCATTATCATTTATTCAAATTCAGTTGTCCAAATAAATCGTTCTGAATGAATTATGTTAAGTTACTGCAGTTTTTCATTTATGTGTGAAGAGTTTTGTCTGATTTTTTTGTGTGATTTTTCAGTATCAGTATCAGAAATATTATATATATTTATTTATATCGTGAACTTGATTTCAAATATATTGCTAGCCTTAACAACATGCAAGTGAAGACAAAAATAAATAGAAATAACAAAACATCAATAGAACATCAATACCCACCTCCCTGATATCAAGAGACGTCCCCTAAGCCCTGCTTAGCATTGCTGAACTGAGCTGCAAATTATGAATGCTTATGATGCACTTTTAAAGGATAAGTCTGGTCTTATGCCATGTTTTTCTTGGGACAATGGATTGATCCTTCTAACAAGAATTGTCTGTGTGGCCAACACCTGATGTATTTAATATATGATGCTTCCGAGCAGAGAGACATGTTCATTCATTAACATGAAAATGGGTGCTGTAGTTTATTTTGACTCAATCCCACATACACTGTCTTGCTGCTGGAAATACTCACCCGCAACAGAAAAGGCCCCTTGTAACACAAATGCAGAATTTACTCCTGGATGAGTAAGGTTTGCTAAAAACTACAGGTTCCAGCTGTTTTCATAAATGATTTTGCCTTTTTAAAAACGATATAGTTGAAACTATATATATTTGTGGCCTGTTCTTTTAAGATTTATGCCCTGAGTTAGCACCATTGACTTTGGGCCTGAGTGCCACAAAAAGAGGAAGTCAGAAATAAGTGACAGAAGGATTAACACATTTTTTACAGGGGATATGCTGACAATAATAAAAAATATACTTTTTATACTAAATATTAATAATAATTTCATGTCATAGTAGCCTATATTGTTATTGGGAACACATATAGAAAACCATATATCCTAAAAAGTTAATGAAATGCTTTTTAGTGCACAAAGAAAAATCAGTGGATGAACAGGAGGTGGAGGAGAATGAACAGAGAGGTGGAGGTATTCAGGGCTTGCAGCGCAGTCAGCAGTGCAGCAGTCAATTCACCTTCCCCTCCTCTTTCCAGGGGGGAAACCCCTTCCCGAGGAGGGGATGCTCGAAGCAGAGAGAGAAGGGGAGGGAGGGAAGGGGAGCAGGGGTGGCGGTGAACTCAGCACTTTCCTTATCTTCTCTCTCTCTCTCTCTCCCTCTCTCTCTCTCTCTGTCTCTGTCTGTCTCTCTCTCCCTCCCAGGGCTCCCTGATCAGTGCCGACCAGAAGCAGAGCTGAAGCTGAGGCTGGCTTAACAGGGCTAAGCACACTGTCACGCTGTCTAAGAAACTACCCCCACCCACTGTCTGAGGTGACTCAGGGCTTTCAGGGAAGAGGAAGTAAAGGAGGGAAGGGGGGGGGGGTAATAACTGTGGACTCATTTTGGCTTTCAGGTATATATTAGTGACAGTAGTCTTGCATGAATGGGCGAAACTCAAGTGGAGGAGAAGGGAAGGAAGAAGGAGGGAGAAAACGCGGGGCAAGGAGGCGAACTGTCTGATGAGCCTGTGCAGCAGGTTGCAGTTATCCACACTATGATGCAGTCTGTGTGGGGTGATGATGACGATCACTATGATGAGGATGATCATGATAATGACACACACATGCGCACACACTCATGGGCACACACATGCACACACACACACACACACACAGACACACACACAGCAGTTGGCTGGGACATCCGTTGTATGTGGATGTACAGAGGGCCTGCATGGGCATATCAACAGATAATTCCTTTTTAATCCCATCAATTATCCGTTGTAGTAAGGTTACTCTGTCTATCTTTAAGTCCAAGCTGGCTGTCTCTTATCTCTTTTGTCATTCTTCTCTCCAGTGTCTAGACCAGAAGCTGTGTATAGAGCATGGCCTAGGTTATGTAACATAGGTATGCATGTGTGTGTGTGTGTGTGTGTGTGTGTGTGTGACTTGACCTATGTCTGAGGGCTTCAGATGCAGGGAGGGGAGTGCAAAAAGTGCAACCGAAGCCTAGGAAGGTGTGAGGAGAAGTTAGAGTCATAGAAACCTCTACAGTGTTGTCTGTCTGACAGAAGTGGAAACCCTGCAGGCCTGTGTGACCCAGGCCTGATGCTCTGGCATGCTCCGATGACTCGAGGTTAGTTCACCTAGCAGCTATTTCTTGTCCAGCTGTGGAAATGCCTTTGCCATCATATCAGGAATATCTAGCCAAGGTGTGGATGAACATGTTGCGTTCGTGTGTTAATAGCAGGGCCTAATACATGTAGCCATGGCAGTGATTTATTTCTGTTGATATTAAAGTGGGGATTGACTGCGATGCTGGTTTAGCATCTTAATGCAGTAGCATGACAGAGTTAGTGAACTCTTCTCCTCTCGCAGCACCTTCTCTCATCCTTTCCTTTGCCAAATTTGGACGCTGACACTAACTGGATCCGTCATAATTCGATGAGTGGGAGGACATACTGTATATATGTCTGTGTTAGTGTGTGTGCAGCCATGTGTGGTTGTAAAGTGAAGCATTATGGCAAAAAAAATGCCTGAATAATTTAGCACTCACATTATTTTCTAATGCCATTCTTTGGAATCTGACTGCGTCACTCTAACAAATGCGTATGTCGGAAAGTTCAGGGGATTTTGTAGGGCGCCTGTGAACACTGAGTGATGGCAACCAGCCGACTCTCAGATCCCTCTTGTCTACCAACAGCTCCATGTGAGCCCCGTGCACCATATTCCTTTCTCAAAACTAACACAGTGGGGAATCGAAACAAAAAAGGCCACATATTTTATTTACGTGTCAAAAGTGCGGCGAAAGGAGGGTAGGAAGGAGGGAGCGGGGCGTATCACTCTATCTGTCGGTTGATATCATTCCATCCATGCGGATCAATTCCCCCAGACAAGGGGGATGAGGATAGGGCGAGCACAAGAAGGAGGGAGGGAGGGAGGGAGGGAGGGAGGGAAGGAGAGCTGAAATGGTGGTCGTATTGATTTGTCAAAGAAATACAGCTTTGCGGGTTTTGCTTAAACGTCCACATAAACCTGAGCTGTCAGAGGTGGGCGGGCATATACTCACATTTGGCCACACAGACATGGATTGTGGATTTTCTGCTTGGCTTAGCTGTACGCAGTCTTACCCATCAACTTCATGTGGAAACAGGCAAAGTGGCCCCTGCTTGCTCAAAACTGTGTTTTACTCTGCATCCAAAGTCCCCAATCTTTTACAAATAACTCCCTCGATTAGTAACTTTAAACTTCTAACAGTTTTGTGACAAAAAATCTTATCTCAAAGTCCACTTACTAGCCTCTTCTGAAGCTTTCAACTGCATCTCTCAATATTCTTCAGCAGATTTTGCTTACAAATGGACTGTGGATTTTATGTTAAATTCTGTTTTATGAGATCCTAGTGCCCTACTGCCGCTATAAAAATTGTATACTAATGCACCATGCATGATTTATGAGAAGTATGGAGCACTGAGCAACAATCTTCCAGGGACTTCAGGTGTCTTTGTTTAACAGGTAAGTTCACTGGTGGGCCAAATTCCAAGAATTATGTGGCATTTCTATAACAACTACCTGCCCCAGCCACTTTTTAAGCTCCACTTAAAGCATAACTTTTCCATAATGACAGTCACAACTTGACACCAATCTAACCCCCATATTCCTACAAGATCCAGGCCATAATAACCAAGAACCCCTCTAAAGTCTGTTTTCTAAACATAACCATGCATCTGCAGCTGCTTAGGCCCATCACATTCCTAAAATGTGAATAACTACAGTAATCTTGGTAAGAGTGGAAAGAAAAACACACTGAGGTTATATCTTAAGACTTTTTGTAACAATATAACCTCAATTAAGACCACCCATGCAAATTTAGCTGACCGTGGTGAAACTCTTTCATCTAGAAAAGACTAAGCTCAGCTTTGTGCATAATTGGTTCAAGAAATCTGCCTGTGTTGCTGTATCATGTTTATCAACTCTCGAAAAATGTAATCCGTCCTATATTTGACCATGGGGGAATAGAGAAAAGCCCTCTTCCACTCTGTGACTACATACCTGGCACAAGGACAAGAGTGGAGGGGGGAATGAAATTAAACAGCAGTTAAAGAAAACTGGAGAAAAGAGCAGAGAGTGTGCACAGGGCCATAAAAGGGATAGTTTAACCATTGATCGAGAGCAGTGGTGGAAATGGCATCTGTAAATCAATTTTATCTTGGAGCAGCTAAAGAGTGTTTTCTAATGAGGTTAATGCCACATAATGGCTAAATTCCTTTGCTTAAAAGATGCCCTCAAGGTGGTGGCAAGAGATAGATGTCGCAATGGAAAGCTTCACACCTCACGGGTCAACGCCAAGCAGAGGGATGCCTTCTTCTTTCAGGGAGGTTGTATCTTAAATTATGTTAAACCCTTATTTGTTAGAAGGTTTCAGGGGGTCTATATATCACCCAGTACACCTTTGTCTAGACAGCTTGTTTTATCGATAGACAGATACATCTGTGGCTGAGATTGGGCATTTAGTAAATTATTCAGTCCGTGTTGTCCACTGCCAATATGAGTTACTCAATGACCACAACTACAGCATATAAAACAAATAAATATAAATACATTTCTGTGCCATTTCCACATTTAAAAAACAAAACAAAAAACGGTATCAATCTAATTAAAGAAAACGTTTGGAGTTTTTTGACTACCACTCATCATCTCCCTGCTAGGCAGCAGGCAGGCTAGCATGTCAAACTGGAACAGGCCGGGTACTGCCACTGAAAAGACAAAGTGACCCAGCACTAATAGATTATGAATCAAGCTGACCTCTGGCAAATAGTAGTGTTTATGAAGTCCTTTATGTTACGGGAGAAGAGGACTGAGTGGTGGAGAGCAAAGGGCTTAGCAAATGGCAATAAAACAAACAGCCCTCTCTACACACAAGTAACTGCATGTTCATCTACAGAATCATGTAACATGTGCACTAGGGTTAAACTAAAATGTGTTTGTAAAGGCCAGTATATTATTATTTTAGTAGCAGGATCGAATATTATCACTCTATTGAATGGGCGGTATCAGTGGTAATCAGCCTCATAGATAGGGGTAGAAGGGGCCTGCTTATCATCTATCTAGAAACACAGGGCTTTCACTCAGGAGGTCAGGGTTCGTGTCCTGTATGAAATCAAAGGTCAGTGTTTTAGGTTAGCCTACTTAATGTTACTTCACGACTTTCGTCAAGTGACTTACTTTCTTATTTTAACCCAAACACAATGTTTTCCTAAACCTAACCAAGTAGTTTTGTTGCCTAACCCTAAGGTGATGTGACATGAGTGATCAGCCATGTGAATAGATGATAACGGTCTTCTGAACCTACTAGTAGGTGTAGCAGGCCCTTTCTAACCACATCCAAGAGGCTGATAACCGCCATTCAATCAAGTGATAACATTCAAAATCCTTGTTCCTGGACACATCATTGTGGGGGAAGCTGCAGTGTTCCCAGGCCAGATAGGATATGAAATCCCTCATGTGGTGTTTTTGTTCTGCCCTGGGGGGTCTCTTCCAATATGGATGTACCTGGAATAACTCTAAAAGGAGGTGTTCAGGAGACAACCTGACTAGATACCCAAAGCAACTCCAACTGGCTCTTTCTGAAGCTCCTTCTACAGCATATAAAACAAATAAATATACATTTATTTATTGTCTTCATACAGGACACAAACCCTGACCTCCTGAGTGAAAGCCCTGTGTTTATAGATATCTGGCCTTCCCAGCCCAATGAAACCAACAGACCTACACTGTTGGCAAAAAGCAGTGACACAACCCTGTGGTCAGCAAAGTGGGCATTCTCCACTCCTTGGCTGTGTCAATACTGGATTTAAAATTGACTGTTTTCATAGTGAACATTTCCAACATATTCTTGTCAGAATAAAAAGAGCCTCTTAAACCGTCTTTAGACAATGGAACATTTCATCAAAATGTCACATTAGAATCAATTTAGTTTAAAGGGTTTAAATGGAATATCAATCCTACAAAATTGTGTAATGGCAGATGTTCAAAAAGACAATTTGGCATCATCTAATTTTCTCAACAAAAACCCAGACCTGACCCAAGGGTGAAGTACTACTTTGTGCATTCAAAGACAATGTTTCTTGTGTGTCTTGACCAGACACAAATATACAAATATACTGGGCTTCAGTGAGTGCATACAAGCCTGAACAGTTGACAGTTGTGGAATTAAATGGGTGGGTGAGTTTTCGAAAAGCCAAGAATGTTGGTTCCAAACCGGAGCTTGTCCAAAGGTAATTACAGTGTGCAAAACACAAACATAATACAAGAAAACGTCCGCTATTGTTGGTTGGTCAGCCAGCATCTTTATTTTTACAGTTTTGTCTCTTGAATGTGCTCCTCTGCACCTCTTGCTGAGTTGGGGTGGGGAGAAGTAGGCAGAAGGAGGAAGCTTTGAGAGTCAATAACTGGTACAACCACAACCAGTACGTGCAGGGATTCCCAAAGCATCCAGTATCAAGACTAATCATGAGCTAGCTAGCTAGCATGTCAGCAGACGCAGATGTGTTAAAATATTACATTACACAAATTACATTAGGTAGTAATGGAAGCAAAAGGAATCCTCTTTGTCTTCAGTGAAAGTGATCTGAGGAGTCTGTAAGCCGTAAACTAGACTCCACCATAAGGTTGTTGACGGAAAGCAGCTCACAATCAGCAAATGTGTTTTTGTGATGTGGAGGCACTGTGGGTGCATTGCATTATGGGAGAGGCTTGGAGGACTCCGGCGATGTCAAACAGGCTTTATGAATTTCCAACATTTATTTTGGATGGAATTTTGAAACATATACATCATTTTGGTGGTGGATGTAGCACTGATGCTATTTAAAATTAGTCCAACACTGACCATATATGCAAGTATCTAAGCTCATGCACTACCAACACTAGGTTGGCAAACAATTGAAACAGACAGAGGATATGCAGACATATTTAAGATAACACAGTGCCTTGAAACCACTCCGATGTGCGTATGTGTGTGTGTGTGGGTGTGTGTGCGTATGAAAAAAATTGAGTACAACCAGTGTGCAGCATGAAACTTAAGGAAAGTTCATCTCCACAGACCTCTAGCATTGATCACTGGGGCCCTAAAGCTATTATCTTGATCTAATTAGGTTTAACATAAGTCTGTGTCACGGCCCGGTGCAAGGCTGCCTTGTCCCCAATTCCACACTTTCACAGCATCCCTATTTAAAAATAGCACACATGTGCCACACATACATGCATTGAATACTAATACTTTTCTTTCCAATTACACTGAGATCTACTTTAATGTCAGACTGAGGTCTAAGCAGGGAGAAATGATGTAATTCACAAGGCAATGAACAAGTGTGGGGTAATCTCCCAGGTTTCCCCTTACGTGTGGATGCATGTTAGTGCTCCGACAATCCATCACAGAGAAGTTGGTGCAATTTGTGGAAAAATAAAATACAGCCGCTAGTATTAAAATCATCATCTGGAAGAATCTTATTACGTTTGAGCAATATTTTTAAAAACATACAACTTCACTATTGTTGGGAGGTGTGGAATAGCCTCTTGATTGCTGTTTTCCTTTTTATAGTATAATATCTCATCTGTTTTCAGATGTGTCTCATGATTCTCAAAAATCATGCAACTTATAGACTATATATCGACTTCAGAGCTTTATTCCATTCTCTTTATTTCTACTCTGGATATTTCTACATGTATATTGTTTGAATCCACAATGGAGGCCATAGAAATTTTTATTTGAAAAACGTTCTTATTATTGCAGGTGTGGAATGGCCTCCTGATAATAACTGGATGTTTGATATCTTATCTGTTTTCTGTGGTGAAAATGACTCACATGTCTCACAATCCTCGTGCAACTTGAACGCTAAACTGACTCCGTAGATTTTAGCCAGGTCTCGTCCACTCTACTCTCTCCTCTCTTCCTATGAGCTAGGAGTTGGAGATGATCTGAATACTGCAGGCTCAAAAAGTATAAAAGGGGAAACATGCAGCCAGTGACCTAATAAGAAGACCTTTGAGGTGCGCCCATTAATACAGCTGTCAAAAATATTCTATAATAGAATATTATATATAATTTAATTTGTTTTATGTACCTTATATCTGGGCTGAGCTGCTTTAATACAGCTGTGAATTACCTACTCTGACACCTTATTCATTTTCAACATGATTAGCGGCAGTGGTGTGCATGACTGGCGCAGTGGGTGGCTGTGGCCCAGTGAACACACTCATGGGCTCATTATGCCATCGCGCAGGTGTAATGGAATGACCCCCCCCCCATACACACACACACACACACACACACACACACACACACACAGACAGGCACACATACAAGCCCTTGCATGTACAAACTCAAGAACATGAAAGCTTGCACACAGACTGAATACTGTGGGCCCTCTTGGCCTCTTTACAAAGCAACTTTTTTTCAATGTTACACAATCTGGCCATCCACTACAGTCTTATTATTTCAGGGCCAGGCTGAGGAACCATGCTTCAGTGTCCATATAAGGGAAGACAAGTCTAAAAAAAGGTGTTAAGAGGACTCCCCTCCCTCTCCGCTACTCCTGTGTCCTCTGTTATTATGAATAGTGGCGGTAAGAGAGAAAAGCATATACTTCATTCGAATCTGTTCATGGTTCCTGAAGGACCACTCTCGCCAGACGAGGGCCCTTTTTCTCCCCCCCCTCCCTCTTTTGATTGATATGTGAAATCCGTCTCTCTCCACAGCTCTAAAGGCAGTCCCTGTGTGTGTCTGAAAGGTGCTCATTGTTGAGTAGAGACCACTTTGTCAAGAAACAATCCTGTTCCCAAGGAAGCTGAGAATGTCTTAAAAAAGATACAGGCCCTTATTGTGTACATTGGGGAACTTTAATTTTGTGTGTGAGGTCATTTTAATCCTGATGAATTTTTATAGTAGCGGTTGTAGTTCAATGGCTGGTCGCCCTAATGCTCTAAAGAAGGAGCAAAAATAAAGGAAGAATGGGAAAGAATGAAAAACCCACCCACAGGCCTGTTGAACAATCCTAAACTTAAAGTGTCACAGAGAGCGAGGAGGAAGGGTAGAGGCCTTTGTTGATGGACACATTGGGATGTATTTAAGTTCTACAAAGGAGATTCCCTGAATGGAGGCTTGATTTCTGCTACAAGGTTTAAAAATGCATGGTCTAAGGATAGATTTGCCACGGGATAAAGTTTGTGTAGGGTAATCTCTTAGGCCACAGAAGCTGATGTGAGTGAACCACCCAAGACACTGCCTCTGAACTGATGCCAAAGAGGAAAGACAACAAGGCACTGCTAATGATTGAGCATTCTTAATTGGCATATTGGATTTTCTCAACCTCATTTTATCACATTTGACCAAGGCAAACTTTTACAATGAAAGATTTGTCATGTCAGAGTCTTATTCTTTACGATAATAGATGGGTAACCTCTCAGACTTCTTCTTTTGTGAAAACTAATGGTCTTATTTGAGCAGCAGTTTGTCTTTTCATCTGAGCTGTTTTGTTGTCGGTTCGCCCTCTGGCCTCTTGCAGGTTTAGACTGGATGTGAGCCTATTAGGTTGGCAAGTTAAAATATAAACACCAAGATGCTGAAAATGTGTTCATCCAAACTGGATAAAGTTACTATATTTTTGTACATTTTAGCAAATTAAAGCACTAGATAAACACATATCTTTATTTTGTTGTTATTTTCAAAATGGTGCACCATCGCAAAAGGCTTGCTCATCACCATTGTGGCTAAATGGAAACTGGACCTTGTTTGAGAAACGGCAGAGTGAGACCAAACAGCATGATTCATAATGGTTATTTATGTACCATGTAGCTGATACACAGCAGGGGGCTAAGGCATGGTCTTTACTAAGTACATGTCTTTCTGCTTAGTTTCTCCTCCGTCAGGCTTATGGCCTGTCTTCCTGATAAATATTTGTCATATGGATACCAAAAATACATCATCTCAATGTTTTTGATCATCCCCAAAATAATGAGTAGTCTGCGTTTTATCGAGCAAAGAAATGAGGTGCATTCAAACAAGTTTCTCTGGTGCGTCATGTCGGAGGTCTGGTGAAGGATCCTCATAAAGCCTCCAAATTCCAGAAGCTAGCAAACATACACATAAACATACCCCCACTGACACTTGTTCCCTCTCTTTCCTCTAACTGTCCTTTATTTCTTTCTCTGCTTTTCCCTCCTCCCTCTTTTCCCTCTGTTCTGAAATGCAGAGTTCCAAGTGCGCGATGGTGCATTACTAAGGACACCTGCTCTGTTGATGTGGCCAGGCAGATTGACTGTGTACTTGTGAGTGTGTGTGTGTGTGTGTGTGTGTGTTTGTGAGTGCGTGCATGCATGTGTGCATTTATTCATTCATCAATTTTTAGGCTGAGACTGGGACCAAACCTATCAAAATTGTTCTGAAGTGAATCTGTCCATTTCCACCTAAAATTATGCATAATGGGCTTTTAATTCTGTGCTCTGCAGCTATCCGAAACAGTGACCTTCTCAAGGTTTGGCACCAAAAATAGTAAGAAACTCAAACCATGCAGTCATAAAGTGTTAAAGGCGAGGTAGATAATCGTGATAAAAATACAAATGACATTAGTGTTAGAAAAGATGGCTTCAGATCACCTTAAAACTATTTATAATGAGGATTGAAAAGAGATTTATATGGAACAGTAAGTAGACACTGTCCGTGAAAACAGAGTTTCTTGGCTTTACCTCTGCTACATCCCTAACAGATGTACAGATGCTTTAACTTCTTGTATCTGCGTGAAAAATAAATAAATAAATAAAAATCACATGGTGCCTCCCTCCACTTGTCATTTCATGAATTTCTCAAAAAAGGAAGAAAGTCCCCTTTCCAGAGGGTAAAAATGAACAAAGGAGGGAGAGTCCAATGCCTAGGAGGGCACAATATGTTCTGTTACGTTATTGTACTTTCTCTTTTTTGCTCTGGAAGAAGCAAAAGAGTGGAAGCGAAGGAGGCAAAAGGGGAGCGAAAAGGAATACTTTGCCATTTTATTACAGACATTTGAATGAGTTCTGTTCACATCCCCTCCTAAACCCCCACCCTGTGCCCCCACCGCACCCCAACCGACATACAAAAAAACTCTTATTCACTTAGTATGTAGGTCACATTACAGTGGTGTCTAGCTATTGGACATGGGTTTAGATAACTGTTTGTCGAGTATTAAATGCTTTTGCTGCCTCAGCAGCCTCAGCCACTGGTATTTCTCACACAGCTGTGCAACTGAAAGGAGGCAGCACCACAGCAAAAATCATGTCACACACATACACACACACATGCACACACACGCTTTCAACCTCTGACGCTTTTTGTGTATACTTAAAAAAAAAAAAATGTGTTTGCATAAAACATTCACTTTTCTCATATAAAAGTGCCCTATGTGAAGATGAAAACAGGGTTTGAAAGGGTGTTAAAGCAGCATCTGTAAATGAGGACTGTGCTGCGTTGAAAAGGAGGTAAACCCATTGACCTGAGGTGCTAGCTCAAGCAGATGAATCTTTGCTTTTCTTTCCTCTTATCCCTGTTTGCTTTAGGTGACCTTGCACACCAGCCCTGATGCAGTGTGTTCACATAGCACAGGCCTAGCGGGTTAGATAGGCCCCAACATGGCCGTTCACTACAACCACCACAACCTCTGATTTGGAAATGGCCAGGTGGAGGTGCGGGGCAGAGGAGGAAATTGCACCTTACGCTTTTATACCAGCAGGATCCAGACGAGGAGTGAAGTGTTCACTTAAAACAGAAAGGCAGGAGACAAGAGGGGCACCTCGCTGCTGTACAGCATGAAATGAAAGATGCAAGAAGTGTGTGCGTGTGTGTGTTTTTGTGAGTTATCCTCCCCTCCCTCTGTCCTTTGTATGAAATGAGCCCAGATGGTGATTGATTTTTCAAGTGCTGACATCCCTGCTTGAGAAGCACCCCTCCTTTCTGCACACACACACACACACACACACACACACACACACACATACCCTTCTTTGTGCCGAGCAAGTGAGGCACACTAACATCTCGGTGCCATCATCATCTTTGTGACTGCCAGCACCCACCATTGATCGACAAAAGTATGCATGCAAACAAACAGACACACACACACACGCAGTCATCCTAACACACAAGCACAGAGCAAATTTAATCTTAAAAATATGAAAAATATCTGCTTTGACTTACAGCTGCTGAAACTATTAGTTGATCAATTGTTAAGTTGATCGACAGAAAGTTAATCAACAATCTTGATAATCGAAAAATTATTTTGATTGTTTATCAATCAAAAAATGCCACATTTGCCCATTCCACATTCTGAAATGTGAGAATTTGCTTGCTTGATTTTCTCTGTTTTATATCATTGTACATTAAATACATTTAATTATGTTGGCTGGACAAAACAAGCAACTTGAATGTGTCACCCTGGGCTCTGGGAAACTGTGATGGGCATTGTTCACTACATTCTGACAAATTTTAAAACAGTTGGACTAAACAGTTCATCAATGAATCAAAGAGATAATGGCCAGACTAATTGATACTTGAAGTAATGACCTTTAAAACATTACATTTTCATTTTCTGTGTTTGAGGAAGACAGGGAGGTATTTACAATAGATTACATTTTTCTATAGATTAAAAGTGGAAAAGCTGAATAAACTTCAGTTTCTACAAGATCAAACTTAAAATCAAACAAAAACAAAGTGTGAAAAGGGTCATAAATAAAATGACCTTGTGATAAAAGATAAAGAACAGACAACAACAACAAAAAAGATAGTGACTGAAGAGATTTAAGAGTCATTTTTCGTCATTTTAGGGAATCTTTCAATGGTGAAAGACTGATAGAGAGACATAGAGCGATGGTAGGCAGGGATAGGGTAAAGTGGCTGTACGCCACAGCAGCCCCATTGAGTTAAAGTGGCTGTGTGGCTAAATGATGTCATTGGCTAACTAGGCGTTCTCAGGCCATTGCCTCTGTTTGCGTGACTAAATACATACAATTAAGGCCTAGGCACTTCTCAATCTCTGTGAACTCATTGTTATCCCCGGGTTCAAGTGCACTGATAATGGGGACCAGAGGAAAACAGGCGTAGCAGCGAGAGAGACAGAGAGCTGGTGGGTAAAATAGACATCTCATTATTAGTGGCATTCTCTTTCACCCCAACAGCGCTACTAAAGCCTTGCTCAGTCTCTTTTTCTGCCTGTTGTCTTTTTTCTTGTGGCTCTTTCTCACTTGTCTTTTCTTTCTGTTTTTTTTAACCTATTTCTATGATTTGCGTTTGCATTTTTTTCCTTCCTTCTTTCCATCCCTTACTGTTTCTGTCTCTCACCACTCTCCTCATTTGTTATGTGAGTGAGGATGCTTTGTATTAGCAGGGTTTGCTCTCGTACAGTGGGTGGTTTTCACATAGGGCAAGTGAGATTTGCTTTAGAAGCCTCTCTCTCCACACACACACACACACACAAACACACACACCTAAAAATTATTCTTGGAGTGTGGAGCATTTGTGTCTGGTTTTGTGACGTCTTTTTTGTTTGTTTTGTCTTCCACATCTATTTTTGGTTGAGCGTTTTAAGGGGAGAGATACTTTGATGTGTTAGATTTCAGCTAATGACTTCACTTCACCAGGCCCTTATTATTTTTGACTTTCTGTTTCTGTTTCTATTGGCCCATCTAGAGCAGTGGAGGTCACATTATGGTCCCCCTGCCATGACACACACACTCAAAGGCGCACATACACACACAAACCAGACTGAGTGTAATCGTCTAAAGCGAGACTTCCCTCATGGCCTCGACACTTGACAGTGATGCCCTCAAGTCTCAGAGAAAACTCTGTAACTGGAGAACGATTGCTTCTGTCTGTCTTGAGTAACTGGATCACCACGCCATCCTCCCTACCCACAGGCACACACACACACACACACACACACAATCACTGTTACACATTAATGCACACACACTCACACACAAACAGTGCAAACACGTAGCTATTCTTTCACTAAGACACCCACAGGCAGATTTACAGATAGATACT
Source organism: Maccullochella peelii (assembly GCA_002120245.1). Lineage (NCBI taxonomy): Eukaryota > Metazoa > Chordata > Actinopteri > Centrarchiformes > Percichthyidae > Maccullochella > Maccullochella peelii. Next base: position 16,831 of record LKNJ01001401.1, on the reverse strand, counting down.
ACTAACCAGAGAGGAACAGAAGTAAGCTCACACAAAGAAACAGCCAGTGTGCACGACTGTGTATGACAAGAGGTGTGTTTGAGGCGCGTCGGGGGGTGGCGGCACGTTCTCCTCCAGTCGTCGGCGGGGCGCAGTGGCGGTAGCCTAGGTAAATGGATCTTATTTAGCGGCGCGTCAACACGTGTAAGGGGGCTTACGGCTCATTACTCTGGGCCCCGATCCTCTCTGCTCACCCACTGATGGATGGCAGGGGCTGCTGGGAGGAGGTGCAGGTGGGGGGGTGTGGGGAGAAGGAGAGCAGGATGGACATCGGCCCTGCCCTCCTTCCTGCCTCCCTTCCTCCCTCCTTGCCCTCTTGCTTTTACTATTCCTCTCCTCAATTTGCTCCATCTACTTTTTTCTTGCTTTCAAGGTCATTTTCATATAACAAACGACCATATTTGTGTTTTCTATATCTAACTGACTTCCAAAATCACTCAATAAAGAGTCAGTCACAACCAGTTCATGAAAGCGTTTCCATTAACAGATCTAAACATGTCTTGGGTCTTTCATGGGGGAAAAAAATACTAAAACTACTTATACTAATTTTATTTTACATTTTATTTTGAAAGTGTTCATGTTAACTAGCTGCTGATGAAACAAACTTAAGTTCCTTAACTCAAAATTCAAGTGAAAATACGTCAAACAGGTCATACTGTTTGGTTGACAAATAACAATAAAAATGTTTAGTATTGTTTTAATTGTAATAGTTTTACGTGACTTGACTTGTGTGTGTGTGTGTGTGTTTTTGTGTTTGTGTGAAAGAGCTGGCTTCCCTTCCTCTTCTGTCAGTTTTATTGGTCTGACTTGTTGTGTATGTTTCATCACACTGTCTCCCCCTGGTCTCTCCCACCCTACGGCTTCACTCTGTCCTTTCTAACTTTATTATTTATTTAATTTGTTGCCAGGCACTAGCGTTATGAAAAGAACTGTTAATCAGATACAGTTTTACCAAAGCAGTGAACAAAATGTCAAAGCACACAATTAAGAACTGTTTGAGAACAGGTATTTGGTTTGAATGTTACAGTATACAATAGGCCCATTTCACTGCTGACATTTTGACATGCCACAGTGGGAAAAGCACAGGTGTAATAAAATGAATGATTAAAATTAGTTGCTTCAGTTTCAGGGTCCTGGTGTTGTGCACGCTGGCTTACTGTCACACTGTCATGACTTACCGGGACACCTGAATAGCACAGAGCCATCGTTAATGTTATTAGTAACACCTGTGCTTTTCTATGAGAAGTCAGTCTGTCTGCTGTGGAAACGTATGTAGTTATGCTTACTGTTTAAAAGCCAGTAAGGGCATATCATACTATGTATAAGGAGGAGAGTTACACCACAAATAGTAATTCCTCAAGACCATGAGATCCAACTAAAAGAAAAGACACATTTGGAGGAAGTAATAGAGTGCAGAACTTTTTTTGTCCAAATATCATAGGGGAAACCAACACCTTGATGCATATTAACGTTATAGTAAACTTTTACTCTCCACACCTGTCGTTCTTTAGAGGTCTGGGAGTCTGTGATTGGCTCTGTAGGTGGTAAATTTTAGGCCAGGCCTGCTACTTTCAAGTTCTCTACCCAGTTCAATACTAGTCTTCTGTATGTGGTGAACTTTTAAATGCTTACATTAGCTCCCTGACACCTAATTGTTACCAGCTCACAAACCTGCACTGTAAACATCTTAACCATGACACACAGCTACCACACACACACTAACGCACATATACTGCTTCCAAAGCACTGGGTCAAGTCCCTCCCTCTTAAGCTCGTAGAGCATTCCTCTCATTCATGGAAGCAGGGCCCTCCTAGTGAAGCGCTTAATTGGCTGCAGATTACTCTTTAACCTCAGGGTTACACCACACACACACACACACACACACACACACAAACATGGTGCACGCACACGTAGACAGAGGCAAACACACATGCACATACACACATACGCACATGCCACTTGTGCAGGCTGTTAAGGTCTTAAGGGAAATGGAGTGTGGTTTTTACAACTCAGTGGGGAGGTCAAAGGTCAACAGATTTGTAACAATCTCTAAGGATCTGTCAGTCTAAGATGGCTAAGATGCCAAGGCGACACACACACACATTTGGATGCTTGCTCTGTCGCCTGAAAGTGTGTCTTCTTTGCTGTTTTTCTTCTTCTAGTTTCAGCTGTCTCTGCATAGATGGGGGAATTTCTAATGCAGTCTGGTCAAACATGCTGGACTAGATCAGCGCAACCCACATGACTTTAGAGTTGGTTCAGCCGGTTTTGGTCTTGCCAGTCACCCCTGTGTACTCCTCCTCAAAACAGAAGCTCTTACTGTCATTGAGATTAAACTCTGGCTTGCGAGAAAGAAGAATTTGTGGTTTTGCAGGCCTGTTAAAATTGGTCAGCGTTAAGAGAATTTGAATCAACATATGCAGATTATAGGCTTTGTTTGGACATATAATTACATTTTGCATTTGTATAATATGTTGACATTGTCCTTATTTACAATGTAATTTATATTCCCATAATTGTGATTTATATATATTTTTTTAACATTTTGTTGCGTGCATGCGTGGGTGTTAGTCTCTTCTCTCACTACTCCCTATTGTTAATGATACATGGTGAATATGCTTTTCTGCATGACTCACTCTCCTCTTCCAAAAGAATTAAGATCTGTGTGTTTCTCTCCCAAATTAGCTTTTACACTTTTATCCTGGCGCGTGAGGGAACTTGCTGCTAATATTATTGTGTTCGACGGAGAAAGAATGAGAGGGAAATATTGAAAGAGAGACAGAGGGAAACTAAAGGGAGAGGAAAGAGAAGGGGCATTCGTTAGTTGGAGCAATGAGTCAGTTAACATTTAAATGTTTTTTGATGAGCTTATACTGCTGTAGAAAAAACAACAACACACCGTTTACGACATTAAGACATCTAATTTAATGAATGATAGGTTTCAATGAAAAACACAAAGGACCCTGGTAGAGACTCAGTAATGCCTGCCAGTCCTTTCATTGTACAGGCTTATGAATGATTAAGCTACTGTAGCAACAAGGGCAGATCATATTACAGACGCCATTTTGTTAGTTCCCCCTGCAGTCTTTCATATCTCCACCAGTCGTTTACCAGGTTTATTCCAAACAGGATGAAGGTGGTGCGTGTATTTATATATGTGTGTGTGTGTGTGTGTGTGTGTGTGTGTGTGTGAGGTGGGGGGTGCAGGCAGGGTGGCATGCTCAGAGTTAATGCCACAAATTGTTGTTAGATGCAGGTCTCCCTCTGCCATGCGTTTTGGACAGGAAGGTAACGTGATTGGCTTTGTTCAGTCTTCCTGGCAGCCGACACCAGCTGACATCTGTTCCCTCCTAACCACTCAGACTTATCTCCATCAGGGAAAACACACACACACACACACACACACACGCACACACACACACACACACACAGACAGGCACACACTGTCACACAGAACAGACACGTGCACACACTGATTCACACGGTCATGCACACAACCATACTTGTGAGGGGGGAAAAAAGCACACACATACTTTAGACACTCACATACACTCTCCCACTTTTATGCATTTGGGCTAATTTTGTGGTAATGAAGAGTTCAGTGTGCCAGTTGTATGTCGGTAGCAAATAAATGCATTCACATATGTAAAAAACATAAAAAAACGGACTATGAACAGATCGCAAAATGTAACAAAAATGGCAGAATACACTCATGAACTATATACAAACACACACACACACACACTGTATGTACAGTATACATATAGATAAAGCATGCCTGCATTATAAAATACTGCTAAATCTACACTGTATTGAAATGATTGTGAAAAAGACTAGACTGGCATTAGTTGGAAAAGAGGGGAGAAAGTGGCTGATTTGCTTACGCATTCAGGGCTGATTGTGGCAGCGTTGCAAATCTTATTGCATTGTTATTTTATAATATTGGCGGCTGAGTCCCTGGCACAGAGGCCTGGGCATATATCTTAGACATGTGGAATCTGAAGGCAGAGTGATATGGACCTTTTCCGGGTAGACAAATAAAGAATTTCAGTCAGTTTTGACTCTCTTAAGCAAATAACTGTCGCAAAACTTGCCGGTGTGTAAAAGACTACCTTTTTTTTCCTCTAGATGAGAGGATAAAAAAAGAAGAAGAAGAAGGGCGAGTGGAGAAAAAAAGGACAGGGGTCTGCGTGTGAGAGGGGGAGGCTGTTTGAAATTAGCCCTCCACTCTGGGGTCCTGGGAAACGAACGTGACACGTCCAGATTTGGTGTTTTTGTTGCAATTACCAGAAAACACCAGATGAATTCTTTGCAAGCCATGTGTGCTGGTTTGTGTATGCATGAGTATGTGTGTGTATATGGTGAGCGTGTTCACATATGGGTGTGTGAGCATGTATGTGCGTGCATGTTCATGTGTGTAGCTGCGTGTGTGTGTGTGAGCAGGTGGCAGGCATATTTGAAGATGACAGTAGGGGTCTGACCCATGCCAGGCCCAATAAAGCGGCCTTGTGATGGAGCTTATGTGACACATTATCCCTAGGGCTCTGAGGTCTTTCTCTCCCTCACACACGTGCACAACACTCACACACACTCATACACATAGTGCTTCATTTCCCTAGTGGTGCTCCCCGTCAGATAGCGAAGGCTGCACTCTGATTGCTGCGGGTATACGTGAGGTCTGTGTGTGGTCTAATGACGACACATTGTACACTCAGCGCTAACGCTATCGATCCAAGTCATCACCTCTGCATTTTGTACAGCAACTCATATTTCCAGTTGTAACAACCACATACGGCTGTTTTTAATAGTTTTGAACACTCGTGTGCACAATCATACGATAATGAATGTTTGAAAACATCTCTGAAAAGTTTAACCAGACTCATATTCTTGGTTTGGAGTTCAGATATCACCCGCTGTAGGTCATTATCGACAGACAAATCATTTGATTTAGAGATTACTTTTATATTTCCTTTATTATTATTTTGTCCTCCAACATTATAATGTCAGCACACGCTAACCTCATGCTAACTTATTCTAAACCCGCAACCTGCTCCCTTCCTTGATTTATAGCCTAAACTACTTTGCAACACTTGCTCCTGTAATTCAAACAGGTTTATAAATGGGCCTGCTTCAAGTGTTGAACATACTGTCTGTGAATACAGCCATAAGGCTAACATGAGGAAGGGAAGTTAGAGTGCTTCCATCATAGATTAACTTGACATTAATGCTGTGAGGCAGACACAAATGTCTCTGAGACAGAGAAGAAAACAGGTTGGATGTTACCTGTCAGATAGACAAAAATACATCTCATCTCACAGCTCATGCATTCTATCTGATGCTCTGTCTCACTTTCTGCCTTCGTTGTGCTGTTGGGCGATAGAAGAACCTTGTCTATATTTCATCAGCCAAGGACAGAGGGATGGCTTTTTGTGAGTGTGTAGTTACAATAAATAGAGAGACCTTGACACCTTACAGGTGCATATGGCAACTTCACACCTTGGCGGCTAAAATGGCAGCTGCAGACAGAGAGGTAATTATCTGATAACTGCTTTAGTATCCAGAATACCTGTAATCTGATGCAGGAATACCAAAGGATACAAAAGTATGGAGAAAGGCAAAGTGTCACATGTCAGTGCTCACTCGCTGCTGTTTGGGAGACAGCTAAGCTTTGAAGTTGTCACTTAATGCTACTGAAAACCTCCTGCAAATGATCTGAACTGAAACTTCTTTACATCAACTTCTTTGTTACACACGCAACTGCCCGCCACCCCCTTTTTTTAACTTAACCTCTACTTACTGTATCCTTAAGCCAGAAAACATTTACCTTATGGTATAATAACCAAATAGTGTTGTATTTTTCCATTGAAATGTCCAATTTCAGGCAACAACAAACACCTAACCTAAAACCTAAAACATTAGACCATAATTAATGATTGCCTCAGATTTCAATACAAAATAAATAATTTCACTTTGCAATCAGTAGTAGTCATCATATGCTTTCAAAGATCTTCTTATAATAATATCTCATGTTTGAGTATTGAGAAAATTTGCTAAAAATGTGCTGTTTCATTCACCACATTACAGTTTCAGTAAAATTGCTTCGATGAAAATTTAATTTATTTTGATGTCTGTTTAAGTACCTCGAGTTCATCAAGTTTGGGTGGTTAAATTGCATGAGCAGCTACATTTTCTGAGAGAAGTTACTGTATGGCCAGACTTGGCCTAATTGTCCATTTTCTTTCTTTTTACAGTTCTCTTACATTTGGTCAAGAGATTTGGCATTTGCCTGTCTTACATGAATTCGATTTTTGCTGTTGATTTCAAAGCTGCCACTGGATCAAAATCACTCAAACTCTTACTGTAAGTAAATTAAGTCTTTTATGTAGTGATCGATGTACTCTTCCAGAAAAAGAGAGGCAGTACAGGAAATGGAAATGCCTTTAAAAGAGGAGGGAAAATTAGGAAAGAAGGAAAGGATGGAGGAAGGACGAAAAAAAAATTTCTGCTGATGTGGCCTTTCAGTTGTGGCTGCCAATTATTCCACATGTCATTTGCTGCCACAATAAACCAGATTAAAAGCAAGTGATGTATTTGCACACATTTTTTTTTAGCAGTGCAACTTCCTAAAAAACAAAACCTGCAAGATAACATCAACCGACTGACTGCGTGTGGTATGCATGCATGCACGCATTGCTGTTGCAATCATCCATTTTCTCATATAGGTGTTTTCGATGCATTAAACATGGCTTACGTTACCAGAAACTTCGGTGAAGTTGAGCACAAGGTTTGCTTTCTTCCTTGCCTCTTCCCTCATCGTCTCCTGTGTAATGGTTTCTGTCCTTTGCTATTGATTATCATGATGACTGGATTTTGTAGAGTGATTATCATGCTCTCTCAGCTCTCTTTATTTAAGTTTAAGTTATAAGTTGCAGTCTGTGGATTTTGGAGACCAGTTGTCTTGGGTTTAACACAACGTGGCTTAGAGACTTTATATATCTCTACATTGTTGTTTGTCTCCGAGCACTTCCAGAGAGGTAATACGGTAAGATAATGTTAATTTAAAATTAAATTTCAAACTAATGTGAAAGACAAAGTTAAAAATAATGTTGGACAATCTAAGGAGTTTCTTTCTGAAGGTGTGAGTGTAAGGATCTAATGCAGCTAACTAAAGAGCTTCCCTGATAATGGCATTTACGGTTCAATATAGACTGTGCAGAGTAGGCTATAGCCAAGCTAAAAGCTTTAACATCAGATGAGACATCAGATGAGGAATAAAATCTGAGTATTCCATATCAAAATAACAATTAATGGTAGTCATTGTTCTTAATAAGATGGAAGGTACCTGGTCACATGACATGGATAACCATTTCCGTGGCGTTTGATTGAAATGGAGGGAGAGAGAGACAGGGAGAGACAAAGAGAGAACAGCCAGGCTGGGCAGAGAGGGTAGACACTAGCAATCAGGTAACAATCTGGGATCTGAGCGCCATTGCAATTTGGAAGAGCGCATTTCCAATCACAGCAAATATACATCTCAGATTGGAGATTTGTGTACAACTCATTTGTTATCTATGCGGATTTGCTTAAGTCTACATTCACACGTACTTTTAAAGAAGAGCAGTGATTTTGGACTAATTGGCATCCAAAACCACAAAAATACAGATAAGTCATTGTAAGCTTTGTTTGTGCTCTCTTTTCATTTCTTCCTTTTTTACCCTTTTCATTATATTCCTATTGAATGAAATCATTCTCCTATATTAATCTTCATTGAGAGTGTGTGGGAAGAGTAAAAGTAGAAATTAAAACACAGAGAGAAAGATAGGTAGGTTTGTGTAGCTATTGTAAGAGGAGCCCATTTCTGCTTCCTTGCCCCAGATTGAATTGAATCCTGGTTTTCTTATTTCATTTCCATTTTCTGCATAAAACTCTAGCTCAGCATATATAAACTTCTATTAACATCCCTCGAGATATTTTTTTTCTGTTTTTTTTTCTTCTCCTCCCTCTTATTTCCTGAAGGATTTATTCTCCTTAATTTATTAGAGTTCAGTAATTGGTAAGTGATCTTTAGCATCAGCCATGTACTCTGGACTATTTGGATAGTCATTTTACATTTTAATATTACCTAAAGACTTGCACAGACCTATGATTTGACCTCTACCTGTGTCACCTAAAAGTGTTCAAGAATGATTACAAAATTAGGATCACACTTTGCAACGTCTGAAAAAAGCTCAAGGTGATAAAGTATAAATGTCTATCGCTCTTTCAACCTCCTAAGCTCTCTCTGTGAAAAGTGTGAACTAACAAGCGTCCAGCAGCTTGTAACACAAAGGGCTATCTACACATGTTATTCAAGAGAAGCAAGAAGCAGTGGCGTCTGGCCAGACACTGCCGTTAAAAAGAGTGAGCAAGGGGGGGAGAGTAAGTAAGCAAAGCTGTATAGTGATTTGCCATTTATAATTGGCCTGCAATGGTAGATGGTGGCTGGCAAGGACTGTTTTTTTTTTTTAAACACAATCTGTGCCTGCGGTCGGGGCGATGCATCGCTAATGACAGAAAGCCGGAGTGGTGTGGAAGCACAACAGTGCCTGGTGCCTACAAGGCCAGCACTCGCAAATATGTTCACAATCCGATTTCAGATAGATGGATAGATGATGTTTCATGGTAACAGGTCATAAAATTGTGGGTACTTTCTATTTCAAGTGCTTATTTTCACAAGTGAAAAATTGTGGGCGAAAGTCACATTGCACATTAAGGATATTAAATACATTGCCAAATGCCACATTTTAAACCTTTATTTATCCACTGAAATTTGACTGAGCTCCTTGGGCTTTGCTCGTAACACTCGATACTCATACTGCTCATGCTCTACAGTTACACAAAAACACTGAAGCAGTTGGCTGTGAAAGTCTTAAGAGAACCAACCCAAAACCAAAGTGCTGAAATACATTTTTGAAAATAGAGATCTTATCCAAAAGGAACCAGAGGACACTAAGGGCGTTTTCACACCTATAGTTGGTTTGCTCTGGTTCGAATCAGTTGATGAGTTTGTAGACTTGGAGCGTCACTGCAAACCATGTGAGAACGTTCACTCCGCTTATTGGCAGTACAGTAGGTGGCAGCATGCACCATTGATGTTGGTTTGTAGTCCGCCAGTAAAACCAAAGAAGAAGAAGAAGAAAGTAAATACAGTGTTGTGATAGTGCATATTTCTGTGAGAGAAACATTACTGGTTCGTTCTCCGGCTAGAAACAGTTCGCGGGCTCTGCTGCATCGCAGAATGCAAAGCTCATCTGGCTACAGGAACCGCGTAGTTGGGTCGTATCACGGTCCCACCACAAACAAACCGCTCCAGAGTTCGTTTGGAACCAGACGGTTGTTTTGGTCCGCACCCGAGTACGATTACTGTGTTCGCACCTGCCCAAACAAACCGCACTAACCGGGCAAACGCACCAGGGTTCGTTTTAACCAGAGAGGTTAGGTGTGAAAACACCATCAGACCCAGTCCGAAATAGACCAGAGGATAATTCAACAACAGACCAATGATACGCCACCATATAACAAGCAGCTGTGGACGAAAACAGCAACAACACCAACAATAAAAACTTAATTTCCCCACCCATTTTTCCCAGTCTTTCAGTTTGGAGAATCAAACCAACAACCTACCAGAAAAGCTCTTGTCTAATCTCCAAATTAAACCCCCCTCACACTGCAGGGGGCAGGGAACTCTTGGGCAGGCAGAACAGGGCCCAGATGCCCAGCCATGGATACGTTTTTTTGATAAGGAGCCACCACCAACAACTCACCCCCCATCTCTTCTCCTTCCCGATGCCTCCTCCATAAACTATGAAAAGTTAATGAAGAGGTAACTTAATGATGTAATGAATATGGCGGAGCCCAAGGTCAAAGCTGGCTACAGTCTGGGTCTGGGCACAAGACGGGGCCAGGTGATAACACATGGTTTTATATGCCTCTCTCTCTCTCTCTCGCTCTCTCACACACACACACACACACAATCACAGACACACACAGTCTCAGTATGCATGTAGATCTAAAGATTATTTGTCAGCTGGCATTGAAAGAACAATCCCTGGTTTTGAATAGAAGTATGCTTTGTAGCTTACATGTGTGCATCTGTATTTTTTGTGTGTGATGGAGGGAGCGTGTGTGTGAAAGGATGGAGGGATACGGGTTTTTGAAGTACTGAGTAGAGGGGCGTTTATGCATGTTTTTAAGTTTTTGTGTGCATTTGCATCTGTTAGAGTTTGTGGCTTTTGCATTCTGTCCTGTGTACGTACAGTACACACAGTTTGACAGTACTGGGATTTGTTCTGATGTTGAAGCTGGTGATTAAAAATTGAAAGGGTTTGAAAGACACAGTAGAGAGTTTGGCGGAGCCAGGTACGATCGATAGAGCTCTGGTGAATGGCCACTACCCCTTCTTGTTGGGCTGGAAAGCACTTGGGAATGTGTTTGTGTGTAAGGCAGAGAGAAAGTGTGTGTGGGGTGTGTACGTTATGCCTTCAGATAATCAGTAAACCAATTACACTTTAAAAAGACATGAGTTTGTTTTAGACCAGCCTTGCCACAATGTTAGAAAATGTCTGGATTTGTGGAAGCATGTGTCTGACAGTGGCTATTATTATCTCTAACAGTAAAGAAAATTCCAACCCAAAATACATGTACATGAGTAAAATCAAAAGAAGAAGGGGCAAGGACATTATAAAGGCGAAGGATAGATGATAAGAAAAGAGGGAGAGGATAGGAGTTCTTAGTGCACGGCCTACCCAGCTGCCAGGTGCTCTTTGTCTTCGATCTGTTTGGCCTCCACCGAGCTAAAGAAGTGTCTACATCTCACTTTATCCCCTTATAGCCTCTCACACCACAACATATGGGGGAGGGGAGGAGGAGACTGAGGAAGGGCTGAATGGAGAGGATGGGTTGGGAGGAAAGGCAAGGAAAGGAAATGACAGCAAGAAGGACAGAAGATGAAGGAATGACAATGGTGGGAGTGAACCAGGAAGAGACAGACTAAGGCACACAGTTATTGAAAGCCAAAGAAACCTATATTTTCATAGTGCAGGTTAGCTAGCAAGCAAACTTTAATTTCAAAAATAAATGATGTCTAAGACCGTCAGGCTAGCTAACTAGCTTTGATAACTTACAGTATATAGGCTATATAACGTTAGCTACCTCCTGTATTATCCGTCCCCTTTAAACGTGTCTTTAGTCTGGTGTAAAATTGTGTTTCTTTGGCTCTGCCTGTTGAGCGTAAACTTCACAGACACAGACATCACACAGCTACAGTGAACATGTACAGTGTATAGGCCAACATGGGTCATGCTGGTGGCTTCCTTTCAGAATAAAATGGTTTTGCAGATTCCTCCTTTCTCACTTGAATCTACAGGGAAAATAAGAATGTTTTTGCATATGTGTTTCTCATCATGATGATATCACCAAACTTTCAATACAATGCAGCTTGTTCTGGTGGCAAGTGTAAGGTCTTGTCTCCTCTCTGTGTGTACATTTTCACATCCACTAAAGGCTGATTTTGTGAAGAGATTCTTTCACTTTTAAATTTTTAAAAGGCAAGAACATATTTATCGTCCACACATACATGTTGCAAAATGGTTCCCTTGCAACTAAGGCTAAAAGTCCATTTTAGAGTGATTCCCCCCAAGATGACATGTATGTGATGGTGAAAAAGACGTCAGATCTGCACTGTAAAGCATTGGCTTGCAATGTGGAGTATGGGAATCAAAAGTAGTCTTTGAAGAGTTCTCATGTTAAAAATGGGTCGTTCACTATTTTACTACTTACTCCCTCAGGAATTATTGCTTTACTCCTTAATTAATTATTAATTCAATGAACAAAAATACAAACATATAATAAAAATGATTTTTAACATACATTTTTCTGTCCAAACTGCAAAATTCCCAACTAAAACAGCCATGTAACTACTTTTTTTTTTTTCAAATTGTGTGCTTTTGGACGAATTATTTTAAATCGAGAGTTAAAAGGTCATATTTCATGTTCCTGTGTAAATGAGACACAAGGGCACCAACAGCCACTAACCAGCCTTAAAACACTGATGATCTTGACTACTGCTGCTTGTAGTCAGATGATCTGACCGCACAACCGGCTATCTAACTTAATTAGGTTTGAGTTAATCAGGTTTTGATTACTTTCATTCTACTTCAGAATGTGATACTTGAGGTGAGGGTCTGACCTCCACAGGTCAGTGGTCATGGGCCAGCCCTGGAGTAAGAAGGGTTTCAGTGACTTGCTTGAGGACACTTTTGCAGTCAGCTGTCTCTTAAACACTGACCACTGGAACTACACTGCTTATCTACTAAGTATAATCTCAAGTCTAAGTTTTGAAACACAGTCAAGATTGTATCTCTTACGATTTGATCTCCTAAGAATTACATTTGTATGCAATTATTTAGCATCTGCAAAACATTACCTGCCAACAATTTGCCTCATTGCTTCTGCAGAAAATGCATGTTGCAAATACAATATGGTTACGGCGCTAAAACCACCTGGATAAGGCTCATAGTTAAAATGGGTTTAACATCATAATATTACACTTCTTAAGTTATTCTAGGAGGTCTTTTTTTGATATAGGGTTAGGGTTAGTGGGTATGTTTGCTGTGTGTACCACTACTAGAATAGAGCGTGGTGTGTGAAGTCTTTGTACACAGCAGTGCCCACGGCATCACTCACGCTAACCCTCTATTGGAATCCATTTGTTGAAGTGTTTTTTGGTGGCTGAGCAGGCTACAGCGGTGCAGCAATACTTGCTCACAACCTTTGTCATGAGTCATTCTCTCCCTCTCGCAGGTTTTGCCTGTCAATCCCCTCTATTAAAAGCAGAATCTACTAAACTTAGCTTCCCCAAGGCAATCTGTGGTCCATCTGATCTGCTGGACAGCAGGCATGGTAAAGCACCAGCACTGTAAGTCACTGTAAAATATTATGTTATAAGCATAGATGCTCTATTATTAGATGATAAGAATAGAATATCTGCTGTGAGTATTATGAAGGTCAATGGATTGAATAAGAAATAAATCAATGCTGACTGTTGTGCATATTATAAATATATATACTGTATATGTTATCAGATGGGTTGCATTTTCATTTTAAAACCCATAATGTAGCCTGAATGTGGTTTTAATGTGCATTCATGGTTTGTGTTTATGAGGGACACTAACTAAAATGTGCAGACCTCACAGTGAAGATAAGATAAACACACGCTTTATTGTCTGGTTTCAATATAAATTTGTCTTCCGTCCAATGTCCAACTCTGCAATCAAGGCAAATCAGAAGTGCAGGAATGTGTGGAAATGTAACTGTTAATGTGCTGACAGCTCACACTGTTGGCCATACACATTTAAAACTCAAGTGTGGCTTCCTGTCTACCAAGTTATCAAATGTATTTCTTTATAAGGAAATGTTAACTATTATGAAACCACAAGAGATTTGCTCCAGTAATAGACAATCACAAAATGCGACAGCGTGCTCAACACATGTGGGTTTTGATAGGACGCTCATATCGCACAGTTTGATCTTCTAAGTTGCAGTGATAGACTGCAAGAATATATGCCTGTGTATGTTGAGCGCCGTGTTAACTCCGGGTCATTTTGACAAGTGTAAACACTCAATCTCCCCATCAAATTCCATTAAACCCTGTAAGAACACAAACACACACTCCAAAAAGAAGCCCCCAAGCAGCGGCATTAAACAAGTGCTCTCATTTGGACATAAATAGTGTGATCTTACTCTCATAAATCACTCTGAGATTGCACATTTGGCCCAGGCAAAGGCTTCAGGTTTGCACACCCCTTCTGTAAACAGGTTCTCCTTCAGCCTCTCACAACTTCAGTATGAGTCGGTAGATGTGTGAGACTCTGTGTTTGTATGTGTATGTGTGTGTGTGCAAGGTTACCGGGCTTGATCCATTTTAAAAAGAGTCTTGCTGTAATCAAAAACAATAACCGCTCAAAGCGTAAACTCTTCCAAAGCCCCCCCTCCACACTCCCCCACCCTCCCCTCCAAGTATGAAATAATATTCTGTGTGTGGGCCCAGGCCGAACGCTGAGAACGCAAACATTTCACAATAAAGTTGTTTAAATAAAGGCCTTGGCATAGATGGCTGGGAGATAGAGGACATGCTGCGTTAATTACAAGCGCCCGTTAAAATAAACCGCTGGTATAAAATATGACTCTTTCCTTCTCCCATTCTTGGGGATTTGAACCTATAAAATGTCAGCGATGTGTGTACCTCAGATGTGCTGTTTAGAGAACAAACACAACAGCAGCTCTTCTCGTTGGAGATTGGAAAAGAGATATAGACAGACAAAGAAAGAAAAAGAGGAGAAGGGGGGCAACATCCACAAAAAAACACAACAGAGCTCTACAATCAACAAAGAAAGCAGTGTTTACTCTGAATTTAAAGACTTATGAATTCTTCTCGCCCCCGCCTTGCTGTTACGTGGCGTTAACTGAAAGAGAAAATAACCCAGTTAAGCACTCGGTTTATTATTCTTCAAACTCTTGTCTGAAAAGTAATATGCTTTAAAGACACAGCAAATGTACTGGTGCTCTCCCCTCTGTATCTGTTTCAGCCTTTCCCTTACCAAGCGGTATGTATGTGTGTAAGTGTGTAAAGTTACATTGCAAAGAGAGAGGCAGAGAGATGGATTATTTTTCCTGAAGCGTGGACTTAAGTTTCTGCTCTCTGCTGCTGGGTGGCCCACTCCTCTTTAGCCGTGTTAACATAAGAATAGAGGGGTGGACAGGGGGTGAGGGAGGGGTGGGGTAGCAGGGTAGCTGGTTTAAATTATTCTGCGCCTCCGCTGCTGCATAGCAGGAGCTGTTGTTATCCACTTAGAACATCAGACGATTTGTTCCTTCTCCCTCTCTCTTCTCTCCCTCTCTCAACCCTGTGGTCGTCTTTATTCGGGACCCTTTGTACCAGTGTTATGTTATAATGCTTGTCCCGGGCCAGGGCGCACCTCATTCCCTGCCACTTGTATGCATTTCCTGTTGTGCGTTTTTTAATACAGATAAAAAAAATAATGCTTTTAAAATGACTTGTGTTGCTTTGAAATGTGGTTTTGCCCCGCAGAAAGCCCCATATCTGATTTTAACCCCTTAAAAAAGAAAGTCAGATTTTTTTCCTTGTGGTGATGTGTTTTACCTCCAACTGAGCTAAGCTAATCAAGCCCCCATTCTAGTGCAAGATTTTGCCCCTGTGAGGATTACCTCAAAGATCTAAATATCAAATGTTAACTCTCCGTACCGTGGGCTGTCATCCAAGCTCAGTGACGGGTGCTGTGACGCTTGCAGGCCCAGATGAGGAATGCAGTTATGAGGAGATATTTGTATACATTCAGCCTGCGCCTTGGAAAGCAGAGATGGTGGTTGAGCACAGCTTAAAGACATCTGGATGCGATGAAATGCCATTTGTCTAAACAATCAAGAGTCTTACCAAAGCCACCCAACGTGCGCTGTGCTTTTAGTACATGCTTGTGCAATGTGCTTCAACAGAAAGCGTTATTGACAAATATTTCATTGCGACAGCCTCATAACATCTCAAAACGAGATTCTTTTTTGCATCATTCCAGCTTTCTGCTGTAAACATAAAGCATTTGTGACGGCTGTGTACTTGAGGATGGATGAGATGTGATGAAGTTAATTTTGAAGGGGGGAAGGTGGAAATAAAGAGAGACATAAAATCATGGTGGCATTTGATTATGGATAAGACTGAGGCAAATCAGTGTGATCGTAATCTAAAAACTTGGATTTAATGCTCATTTTTCTTACTGAAAAATAGAAAATGGCGAATAACAGCGACTCATATTTTGTGGTTGACCACCAGACATCACTGCAACAAAGCATTCAAGAGAGTTTAAATGAACTTGACTTGCAAAAGATACAATATCAACATGTCAGGATTGATTTCTATGTAGGCTAAAGACACAAAATCACAAGATAAACACCCAGATAGAGAATGAGGCATCATCTGTCAAAAGAAATGCCACACGTATAGATTTATTTTCTTCTTAATTCCATTTAAACAAATGGTCTGGGCAGTCATGGCTGCCAGTGCTCTGACTATGCCAATGGTGTGTGTGTGTGCGTGGTGGAAGTGAAGGGGGCAAGCAGACATGACTGGGATAATAAGCGTCATGGAATCTAATCAGATTTCTAAGAGGAACTGATTGTTGTGAGGCAGCCGGTGCAGGAGTGGGGTTGACAATAAGCTGAAATTTAAGTGTTAATTTTTATGCTAATCCTCTGGCATCTCTGTGTGATGCAATTTGGTCCAGCAGCCCCTTGACTTTGCGCCGCAGATATGAAATTGTCCCACGCACAGAGAAAATGTCAGCTTGCCAGACCCTGAAAGCTCGTAATTTATTAGGTATGTTTCTATTAGTATGTGTCACAGTTGTTAGGGAGCCACATGCGCAGGCAGCCACACCACCTTCTTCTCTCCCTCCCTTCCCCTCTCTTTCTCTATATCTTACTCTTTCTATTCCTCTACCTCACCACGCCTCATCCGCCTTTCTCCATCTTTTTTTTCTCCCCACATTGCCATCTACTTCTTTAGCACACACGCACATGCACGCACGCACGCACACACAATGGCACACACCATGCTTGTTCTTAAGATGGTCTCGGCTCACTGGCTGCTACACTGGGGCATTAATGTATTATCATATATCGGGTGGTCCTTGCCCCCTGGACAAAGGCTATTTAATACAATTTAATGACATTCCCAAGAATGGG
>LKNJ01001400.1:22799-128040 GCA_002120245.1 Maccullochella peelii | reverse complement strand
ACCAATAACAACAATAGCAGCAGCAGCCGCCGAGCAGGAACACAGGGGCAGTAGGTGGCCCGCAACCACAGATCCAGACTCCACAGCTCCGCAACCGCAGATTCAGACTCCGCAGCTCCGTGACCCCGCAGCTCCGTGACCACAGATCCAGACTCCGCAGCTCCGCAACCACAGATTCAGACTCCGCAGCTCCACAACCACAGATCCAGACTCCACAGCTCAGGAGGCAGAAATACTCGGAGAAAGCAACAGAAGGAGAGAGAGAAAGAGGAGAGAAAGCAACAGAAGGAGAGAGAGAAAGAGGAGAGAAAGGGAAGCAATTGAGTTAGTAACAAGAAAATGTGACAATTTCACATGTCAGGCTCATATTTTAATAGAGACATTAGGTGAAACCAGAACTTTCAGGTTCAGGTTTAAGAGTAAGAAAACCTCATTCAAAATCACATTGACGTTTGTAATGTAAATGAAATCTAGCCCTACAGCATAACCTTACTCAACAGTATGTTGCGTAGTTCACTCCATTTGTATAGACAGGGATTGTAAAAAAAAATTCGGTAGATCGGTATTTCCAGTAGATCGCCTCCGCTGGCATCCGCGAACGGGCTACAATGGCTGTAATGTAATCCTTGCGGGCAATTGCGTCCGTGAAATGTATGTACTAAAAGTGCTTGTTTTTGCCACTGACAGGCTCAGATTGTTATTCGAAGTGTCTGACAAAATTATGGAAAGGATCCCTACAGAGACAGGCCGTTTTGTTAAAGTAAGATCCTTTCATTTTCCTGCAACAACTCAGCCTCTCGGGAGATTACAGAGCAAGACTTTTCCTTGAGTGAGACTTTCTGTTTCTGGTTAAACAAAACCAGATCCTTTCCATAATGTCATCAAATTAAATGAGAGTTGCAACCTAATGTCTTGTTATTTTTAACTATGCTGTATCAGTCTGTATAGATAAAGAGGTCTTCATTCTACCTAAGTTGACTCAAAAATGTATTTGGGCATCCACGAGTGTGGAGAAATGTTCCTTGCGTTCTCTGTGGTCATTAAAACAGACTTACATAGCTGTAAGTCTGTTTTAATTTCCTCATCACTTAAATCCATCCACTCACCACTTTTCTCCAAGCAGTTCCACCACTGCCGCTCAGCTACTAGGTGGCAAATATTGTGTGAGCATTGTAATTTTTCCATTTTTCCGTTCTGCCATGTTTGAATGAGGCCATTACGGAACGTGTATGTAACGGACACCTAGTATGTTTAAAGGGCAAAATTCCACCATTTTATACAGATTCCATGTTCGAACATGTTAATGGAGACAGGATCTCGTGAAAGTCTGTCGGTGCTCAGCCTGAGAAAACATCATGAGAGGAAGTTTCTCAGTCTTTGTCTTTGACCACTAATCTGATGAGAGAACAATAATCCATGACTTTGTGGGAATCCAGCGCTGTCAGTGATACTCTCTACAGGTCAATTACTAAAGCAGGGAAATGTCAGTGGGGTTCATCTGAATGTGGCACAGCAGGCACTGGAGCTTTGCACGAAAAATGACGGCTAAACAAGTTATGTATTCTAGTATTGAAAGATTAAATTGATTTTTTAAGCAATACAAGACAATATTTATGAAGACAAGACAGAAAATGTAGCTTTTTAGATGGGTACTTTGAAATACTCTAAAGTAGTCCAAGTACCTCAGAATTAAATTTAAGTACAGTACTAGTTTTCACTGGAATCAAGTGCACTGATGATATAATCCTTTTGTGGCCGCTCAAGATCTTTCACAGTACTTTCACCATATTTACTTTGAATGACATTTGAACTCAGTCTGTGTTTTTACCCATGGGTAAGGAGCAGCTAGAAAAGACACACTCTCCCAACACTCCCCCAAGACATTCTACAAAGCCTTCTTTCCAAATCAACCAACGAGTGAGTGCGCCTTCTGTTTTTTGTACTTTTTGTTTTGACTCTCCACATCCCAGCAGAAAGTAGGTCACAGGCTGACCGAGGTAAAGTATGAGGCAGCAGTTTGCTGGCTGGCCCCTGTCGAGGCAGAATGTGTCTCCAGGAAGCTTGTTGCAAAGAAAACGTTAAAAACACAAGTTCCTGTTTGACATCTGTTTCCAGCGAGCCTCGCAGACCGGCCTTCAGCCCGCCACTCACACTCAGAGAGGCCTCGTTCACCTAGCCGCTCTATCAGCCAGGTTTGTCGGTTTAACTGCTCTGTGACCCCCTTCCTCCCCCTCCCTTCCTAGAAACCAAAAAAATTCTGATGACGTGCGTATCGTTGACTCTGTGCCCAGAATAACGAAATCTTAAGAGATAAAATTCAGGAAAGACAGGTCCTTACGCAGGCAGCTACCCTTCTAGACTGCAGACCCTCAGGGCTGTGAATAATTAACCAGGTGTATATTTAAGGAGACAAGGCAACACTGTGTGTGTATGGAGTACATCTGCTGGATGTGAATGATCATATCCTGCCATTTTACACTTAAAAATCCTCAAATTGCAGCTCAAATGAAGGTATGATCTGAAAGAGAAATTGCTCAAGGAATTTTCCAAGTGAGCCATCAACGTGACAGCTACACTGGCACACTTTGGGGTTTGTTGTTTCCCCAGGGTGCGCAGAGATGGCTCTAATTTGTTTTTCCGTCATCAATAAACCGGTTGTAATCCTCCACGGGTTTCCCTCTGCACACGTATGGATGCAGACACACGAGGGGTGTATTTTTAGCTCTGGGAGATACTGTGACCCACCAGACATCAGAGGACAAATTATCCTCCTACTACACCTTGCTTCACGTGAAACTCTAGAAAGGTTGAGCCGGCCCCGCGAGCAGCACTGATGTCAGAGGCAAGCAACACGAGTGAGTGACAGAGTCCAGGCAGAGGGCCAGCAGAGCACAGGAGGAGCCAGGGCAGAGTGTTCCTGTGTCACACAGTGAAAGGTGTCACTGCTGCTCCCACCTGGACTCTGTGCTCCACAGTCATGTGGACCAAGAGCTACAGCTCTGAGATGTCTCCATCAGCAACACAGAGAGTAGAGCTTCATCTTACACTGCAAAAAATCACTCTCTTAGCAAGTCACTTAGGCTATTATTAAGTCCAAAAATCACATTTTATTAAAACAAGCCAAAAAAATCTGTTCAAGAATGCTAAGAAGAAGAATGCAAGTACGCACATTTACTGAGTATTGTATTTTATTTTCAAAGAGGTCAAAATGTGGTAACATAATGCAAATGTGCTAATGGGTGGTATGATATGGGCAATACGAATTAAATCCTCTTTCAGAGTATATGTCTTTTTATATTGTATTGCAATATCCATATATATATCGTAATATAATATTATAGTAAACATTTTCTAGTCACTCAATTGAGAAACAATTATAGATTAATTTCACCAGTGTCTTGTGCCTAATCCAATACAGTAATTGAGATACACTAATTGACAAATTAAGATATTTCATCACATTGGTGCAATAATTCTTTAAATCAAATACTACCATAAACAGTCCTGCATATTGACTTGCCCTCAATGGCATAATACAAACAGATATTAAAGGGATAACTATGGTATAAACAGTACAGCAAAATGTGACAGTTGATTGATTCTTGTCACACAATGTCACACGATTTGCAAAGTTGAACATTTTTTGCAGAGTGGAGCATTAACATTAATTTGTGTTGCCACAAAGTCTTGTAATGTATCAATAGATGCTTTTACTAAATGCCATACAGTTACTCATCATGCATTAGATCAAAATGGTGTTCTGCCCACTCCCCTCCTCAGTGGAGGCAGATATGCTGCAGTCAGGGATGTGATACAGTCTGATTTTATGATTATGTTAAAACCTTGTACGTTTTCCTGTGTGGAAACAATGAGGGGTCGTGGGCGCAGCCTACATTTCCACTGATTTTTTGGGGGTTGACACGTTACAGTGTGTGATTCACATTTTCCACTTACTGTAAAGCTCCTTGCAGCTGAGACTTCTCTGTGAATAATTTGTTAGCTGTTAGTATGATGTGACAGCATCTTCAAAGCACACAGTTACAAAACCATCACATTTGACACAAGTTGAGTCAGTGCAGATGCTGTCACATGGTAACATAAGTTTTAACATTATGTTAACAGTAACATAATTTAGATAAACACTATATTCTTATTGAGCAGTTTACTGTGCTCTCAGTAAATGAATAATGATGCAGAGAGAAAGCAGCTGCTTTATGAACACCAAACCGTGTCTTCTTAATGATTGCTTTGCTGCAAAACCAATTTAGCCACGAGGGATGAAAAGGTTCTACTCATTCTGTGCGATTGTGCACTTCAGGACTTTGGAATCTCAGCAGTATTGATGCGGCTCTGATCGATAAACCATGAACAGAGGGAGCAGGGGATTCAGGGAGGAGGCTGAAAAAAAAGAATTAGCTCAGTTTCTCTCAGAGTATGTGGGAGTCAGTGGGATGAGATGGGAAAAGAGAGAAGAGAAAAAAGAGCTCTGTTTGTTGTTGCTCCCCTGCACTCCAGGCTGAGATCAGACTAATCAATAGGAGGGATAATGTGGAGATGAGTAGTATGACATCAATATTAGGCGCAGAGGCCCAGCAACACTATTGTGCTGCTTTCCAGCCCGCCCTGTGCTGAGTAAACAGTGGCTGCCCAGGGAGAAAGTAACTCATTGATGGGTCCCTTCAGCATTCCGCCTCTGCATTGTTGGGCCTCCCATACACAGCCACTTCATCAACAGGGGGGACTTTACGTGCTGCGGGCAAGGAGACCTGGTCGACGAAGTCGTATGCGACATTGATGGACACACACACACACACACACACACACACACAGTCCACCACTCTCACGCCCAACGTTTTTTTATTGGATTGTGAAATAAAACTGAGGTTCTGTTGGGACGATTCATGTGGGTGATTGAGTGGTCTTCCTTGTGGAAGGTTAGGGTTTCACTGACACCTGATGATTTTACAACAGCTTTCCTTTTCCAACTGTGCAAGAGTTTGGTTACCAAACGAAATATGCACAATTTGATGAAAGAAAAATATGACACCTGTTCTTATTAACTGAACCAACTCATCAACTAGAAAAAGGGAAATATTTTGTTTCTTTTCTACAATTCATAACTAACTGATTACACATTTGCACCATAGATACCATAAATTGTGTGGTGATCTTAGGGCGGCTGTGGCTCAGAGGGTAGTGCGGTTGGTGGTTCGATCCCGGCTCCACATGTCGAAGTGTCCTTGGGCAAGACACTGAACCCAAAGTTGCCCCTGGTGGAGGCCAGCATGGCAGCTGTGTCCCCATTGGTGTGTGAATGTGTGAATTAGACTACTGTTAGAGCTTAGATTACTGTTACAGCGCTTTGGGAATCGTTTCAACGGTTGAAAAGCGCTATGTAAGTAAGAGTCCGTTTACCATCTTTAAATAATTATTTTTTAGAATCAGCTTTATTGGCCAAGTATGTGTACACATATAAGGAATTTGACTCTGGTTTTATGTTGCTCTCAATGTTCCACACAGTTCCAAGAACAATTTTCAGGATGATAGATACATACAACTAAAAACAAGGACAACAAAGCTGAAAACATAGGTAAAAGGTAAAAAGAAACATAGAACTATTATGTACATACAAGTAGGTGAATATAGGTGCACATATAAATATATATAAAAGCAACAGTGAACAATGTCTGTATATATATATATATCAAGCTGTCTGTAAATTGTAATTAAGAATACAATAGTGCAAAGAGTGCTGGAATAAATATTGAATGATTAATGTAATAGATTACTTCATATATCTATATCAAGTAGGTGGTTATGTACAGTATATACATGTATACATGTCTATACAGTATATACAGCAGGCTTAGATTTTTATTTGATAATGATGTTAAAAAACAGTGTGTAGTTTGTAGGTAAAATGGATGTTTTAGCGTTACAGGGTTGTTGCACAGGCATTGTTTTCTGACATTATATGATTGATTTAACTGTTCTTCAGAATGATGGTGTGTGGAAAGTGTTCTTGTGTGTGGATGTTTTGGTGTGCAGTGCTCTGTAGTGCCTACCAGAGGGGAGAAGTTAGAACAGGTTGTGTCCAGGGTGTGATGGATCTGCAGTGATGTTTCCTGCCCATTTCCTGACTCTGGAGATGTATGAGTCCTGAATGGAGGGAAGGTATGCACCAGTGATTTTTTGGTGTTGATGTCCCTGGGGAGTCGAGGTGTTGTAGGATAGTGCAGTCCCTTGTTGACTGCATTATCCACTGACCTGTTTGCCTGGTAGACAAACTGCAGGGGTTCTTGCAGGGGCCTGTGATGTTCTTCAGGTGGGCAAACACCAGTCTCTTGAAGGATTTCATGACCACAAGCGTCAGGGCGACAGGCCTGTAGTCATTGAGACCTGAGATAGAAGGTTTCTTGGGGACCGGGATGATTGTTGAGCATTTGAAGCAGGAGGGGAATTCACACAGCTCCAGTGATCTGTTGAAGATCTGTGTGAAGGTGGGGGCCAGCTGGTCAGCACAGACTTTCAGACAGGAGGGTGACACACCATCTGGGCCTGGTGCCTTTCTGATCTTCTGTTTCTGAAAGGGCTGACACACATCCTCTGCACAGAACCTGAGTGCAGGTGTGATCTCTGAGTGCAATTTTAGTTTCTGTCTGTAAATGTTTAGAGACCTAAATGCATTTATACTTTTCAGCCATACGTGGTTCTAGGAATGGCAAAGGCAGTGGGCCGATCAGTATGTGTCAGTGTGTTTAGTGGTCGCTCCACTACTTTGGTCTTGACAAATATTGGATGGATTCAGATGAAATTATGTAGATACATCCATGGTCCCCATAGGAAGAATCCTAATGACTTTGGTGATCCTGAATTTTCCATTAGCACCACCATGAGGTTGACATTTTTTATTTCAAGTGACATGTCTTGACAAATATCTTATGGAGTGCCATGAAATTTGATTCAGATATTCATGGTCCCCAGAGAATGAATCCTAACAACTTTGGTGATCACCATCAGGTCAAGGTTTTCACTTATTCAGTGAAATATCTCAACATCTACATCATGGATTGGCACAAGATTTGCATTTCAATGACTTTGTTGATCCTCTGACTATTTGTCTAGCTCTACCGTGACTTTGACATTTCTCATTTTGAGTGAAATATCTAAACAGCTGTTTGATGTGTTGTGATAAAATTGGGGGTGGGGGGGGGGGGGTNTACTGTACACATGCACGAACATGCATGAATGAGTCTACCTACGTGCAAAAGTACGCTATCAATACTTTTCAATTCATACAGAGAATATTTAGCACAACACACAGTGGACACGAAATAGTTTACGTTACTTTGTTAAACAGACTAGACCTAGGTTGCATCCCATGACAATTATGAGCATGCGCCCCCACGCATGGATGGCCACAGCAGGAACAGACAGCATTGTGTTTATTAGACACAAATGATCTAAAATTGTAATGCACGAATAACCATGCACGTTGACAGGGGCTTTACTATTAGCCTATTATTTATTTCAGGAACCTAAATATACCTGAAAATATAAATGTATACACCAGTGGTATCAAAAATTACGATGTTTTAGTTCTCCCCCTAAATTTCTCTAATGAGGCTTTCTGGGGAGCTCATGTCTCTTTCAGGGGAGCCAAGCTCCCCGTAGCTACCCCGTACTTCAAACCCTGTCTTTAGATGAACCAGTAGGCCCTCTGGGTGCTGCTTCAGACTGCTTAACCTCAGGAGAAAGAGAACGAACAGTTTAAATATCCCCACTGCAATTAAAACATGAAGACATGATGAAGCCTCTTGTGTCTCTGTAAGAACTTCAACTTCTTTTGCACTGATGTGGTAATACATTAAGTGTCATCTGCTTGTGAGCCAGTGTTTTGAAAGTACACAGAATACCTGTCATTTTGAATTAGGGATCCAGAATTATGGGTAAACGGACATAACAATTTACATCAAGCTCTGATGTTCGATGCCAGTGCAGGAAGTAGTAGTGTGTAGCAAAGGGTAAGTAATAGATGTGTAGGATGGTCATGTACTGCAAATCTGACTTTTCATGAGAGTTTGTGTTCTGTCACAATCCAGCAGTTAATGTTTACTTCTTAGGAACTGTAACTACAATCTTTCCCTAACTCTAGCTAAGTGTTTTAGTTGCCCAATCTTAACCATAGTTGCCATAGATGAACATATATTGTATTTTTAAAACATCAATTAATGTATTCTGAGGTTTTGCAGAATGGTCCAATATCAACATTCTGTCTGGTGATTCTGTCTAGTTTGAAACCGTGAACAGATATGGTCAGAGATAGAAATGATCTGGAGGCAGAAATAAACCTCAATGGAGCCAAAGAATAGCCTCTATAGTCTGAATATTGTCCTGCAATTCAGTTGAAATTATTAGCAAAGTATAAATTACTTATAAATCCAGTCGGTGTTCTGACAGACTTGAGTAAAAGCTTGAATTGATAACTACCCAGGATCCTCCACTCTGCCTTCCATCCCCCCTTCATGACGAGCCTCGCTCCTCTCAATGGAGCAGGAATACCCAACGTAATTGGTGGAGCTTTGATGTGACACTGCTCCACTCAAGCCTCTCAATTCAGCACTTAGCACTTAACATTGCACATCTCTTTCATCTGCAAAGTCAATTAATTTGTGGCATGGAGTAGAATTTCAAAGAGCGACTGTAGAGAGGGCTGTATGTATTTTTCTGATTTTTCAGTGCAGAATGGTGCATGTGGTTTAAATTTGAAGTTTTTGCACAAATTAATAATGTTGTCATCAGAGGTGGTCACACTGGCAGGGAAACCAGTTCACCTCAAGAAACCTCAGTTCATGTTTTCTCACTACAGTATTTACTGCAAGATCAGTGTTCATCCATAGTAGTTTTCATTGGAGAAAGATATGTCACCAGACAAGTTCAGTCTCGTCACTGGAGTTATTTATTGTGTCAAGAGACAAACAGTCCCTGAGAGTCATTCATGCAGCTCTGAGATATAGCCTACTATTAGGCTTGTGGAATATTTTCTGACTCATTCCTGGCTTCCTCCTTCATATTATGACTCAGAGGCACAGGCTGAAAAAAAGTTTCAGACTTCAGAGCATTCTTCTGTGTGTATCTGTGTGTGTGCAGGAGTGAGAGACAGGGACAGAAAGCTAATGCAAGCAGTCTTTACTGTATTCATAAAATTACATTCTGATTACATAAAATATGTAATCAGATTACAAATGCAGAAATAGTTTGAGGTGCCCCAAGATACATTACTGTGGATGTTCCAAGAAATCAATGTACATCTGGTTTACTTAGTGAATTATTAATTAGAAAATTTGGTAGCTAAATTCATGAAATATAGATTTGTTTATGGATTCATGACAAGTCATGCATTTATGAAAGTATTAATCCTGTCATAGAAGAAGGCAAGAAGACATAGAAGCCTTTAAAGTAGACTGAGAATGTGTAAAATACATATGAGTGTAAAAAAATTGGTTGTGCCTTACCTCTTTCAGCCTAAGTGACCTTATAGCAGCTTTGTACAGCTACCTGCATTCCAAAAATCTATTTTAACAATAGTGATTTTTCTATTAAAAAGTCTCTGAAAGCGGAAGAATCTGTCAGTATGGTGAGCTAATTTTAACCTGTTTCCAATATGAAGAAAGGAAGGCTGTCCTCTAACAGACCTTTTTCACAGCATTCTCACTTATAGCAGGAAAAGCACAGGTGGAACTACTAACATTAATGATGGATCCATTCCAGTAAGTCAAGCCATTAAGGAAGCCTGCATGATAGCAGGGAGTACCTAAATGGAATGCAGCCATCATTAATGTTATTAATGACACCTGTGCTTTTGCTGCTATGATAAGTCAAAATGATTACAGTCACTAGAACTGACAAAAGTGTTTGTCAAAATGAATCCCAAAGCTTATAATGACATCAAATAGAGCACTCATATGCTTTTTCAAGCAAGCGCACATGGGACATGCAGTTCATAATTGTAGTTCCCAAGGTCCTAATACATATAAAGCTCATATCAACATATCAAACGGATAAATCAATACAAAAAGCAATCAGGATTTACAAATATTGGAAATACATAACAGAAGTGATAAAAGGGAAGGAAATATTGCCATCATAAAGTGCAGTTTTGCAGTTATTGATTTGAATTTTTAAAGAAATTAAACAGTGCAAACAGGTCTGAGAGGTCTCTTTAATGCCAAACAGGTATTGCTCACACTGAGTAGTCCTCCCAACACAGTATGGACATTTCACGTGGGTGCATAAATGTGTGTGGCCCTGCACTGCTATATATCTGTGGGAATGGGGAAGTGAAATAGAATCCAAATACTCCCATCGCCTCCACCTCCATCATTGCAGTTTATGTTTGTGTGTGTGTGTGTGTGTGTGTGTGTGTGTGTGTGTGTGTGTCTGTGGAAGAATGGGAGGGGATGAATGTCCTGCGGCAACACCACAGCTTTGTGAGCTGTTTACGAGTCTCCTCTGTAGCCCTTTCCACTGTCCCAGCTCCTCATCCCACCCCATCACCTTGCTATAGAGAGTTTGTTGTGACAAGCCTGAGCAACTGTCAGAAACAAGATTACGACAGTCACACAGGATGTGAAAGAGTTCAGAATAAGTCAGCTTGTTGCATATACCATCAATTGATAGCTTGTTGGCCACATTTGTATTACCCAGTGTGAATGTGATTGTCAATTCCTAGATCACAAGCAAATAGGATTAAAAAGAAACAAATACAGCAGCAGTCAGTTTAGTTGACATCAGCTCTTCATTAACCCTCACTGGAGAGTTAATTGTAGGCAGATGTAACCAAGCCGTCATTATTGCGATGGCTTTTAACTGCTTACCTACAGCTACAGAAATATATCCAGGATATCCTGCAGAACAAGAAAGATGTTGAAATATACAAGGGGGAAAAAGGGACTGGAGCACACTGATTGATTTGCAGCCTGTTGAAATATATTCATCAAAACGCAGTTGAAACAAAGGTTATATGTAACGTAGACATCTAACGTTTTTTACATTTTAACACAATTTTGCCCAATTATAACTAACAAAGAGAAAAGGGAAACCAAAATCTGCAAGTCTCTGCTCCATGAAGTTATTAGCATTTTAATTTGCTCTCTCCACTTGTACAATTTCATATGTTTCAGATTTTTACTAAATGATGTATGTTATCTGGTTATAATGCAAGAACGTTTTTTTTATTTATAATCATGCATTTTCTGAAAAGTAATGTTAGGCTAAACCTAATTACTACAGAGCACCCACCATCATGTGGAGGTCAAAAGTGATACATAGAGTTGTTAAGTCTTCTGGACCAAGTCAAGTCTCAAGTCTTAAAAGGGCAAGTCTAAGGCTACATCCACACTACTAACTTTTCATTTTAAAACAGCGTTTTAAAACGACAACAATCTCTGTACACACGAGCGTTTTATCACCGTTTCAGAAATAATCTACATGCCATACTACACGCCTGGAAACTGGCAACCAGGTGGAACAGTTACTGAAGGTAAGTGTTGTTCGTTATTAATGTTGAATTAACTGCTGGTAGTCAAGGCTGATGTCATTTGTTTTCTTCTGGTAAAGGGTCACGTGATAGAGGTGTGACGAATCAGGGAAGACAAGTCATGACTGATAAGACCTAATCAGGAAGCGAACGTGAGTGTCTGTGTCATTGTTTTAAAATATCTTAGTTTACGCCCGTCCTCACTAAAACGCAGTCCTGGAGTTTTCAAACTAAAACGGGATCCGTTTTAGGGGTTATAAAATGCCGGCGTAGTGTGGACGCTAGGTGTAAACGTAGCAAAACGTAGTAGTGTGGATGTATCCTAAGTCCATCTTGACTTACAAGTCTAAAAGCCTCTCGTCAGTCTTGAGTCAAGTCATAACAAGAGCAATGCTAAAGTTTTGAGATTGAATAACACATTCACATGTGTGTGACTAACTTCATCCCTCAGAGGGAGGTGACTGCCGAATGTGACCAATCCAAACCTCCATGCTTTCAGTGAACTGTGTTAAGTTTGACTTAGACACTCTACTCAGTGCAAAATTCAACAAACAGCAGAACATATGGCAGCATCCAGTGTAAAACAGTCCACCTTGCCATGAGTTGAATTCAGTTCCACCTTAACCAGTTTGCCAACGTGCTGCCAGGAGCCAAATGTGGAAATATTTTGCTCACCACACTGAGGAAAACAGTCTCAACAGGCAAACCTAAATCCCAAAACTAAGACGTCCATTTCAGCTGTGGTCACACATGATTGATGAATTTTCCTGTTTGCCTTAGTAAGCAGCACTACCCACATTTTAGGTGTTAAACATAGAAAAAGTTTCATAGTCAGCATTCTGGTAGGGTAAAACTTTAAAACTTGTATACTTTGAGGCCAGATCTTGATGGATCAGTGATCCTGATCGATGTTTCTGTCATGATGAGATGTAGAAAAATGACAGTGTCTATTTAGATGACGCTAGACAACTAGATAACAGTCTAAAAAGTGGCTGAGGCTGGCGTGTGTGTCCACACACTTATTGAGCACATGTAGGCTGCGAGTTGATGGCTGGATTTACATTAGAACTGTCGTGATGTGGACTCTTTGTCGTTTCCTGTTTTATTTTTGAAGTTTGGTCTGTCTTGGTTCCTGTGTGTTCTTGCCCTAGTGTCTCCCCTGGTCCTGATTGTCTGTTGATTTACTTCACTTGTGGTTTGTTGTGCACCTGCCTCTGTTTCCCTCATTTGTTCTCCCCTATTTCAACTGGCCCTTTTCCTTTGTTCCCTGTTGAGTCATTACCTATTTTATGGAGTTGGATGAGTTGTGTGCTCTGTGCTCCTTGTGCATTGTTTCATGTTCCTGGGTTGGATGAATTTATTGTGCTTCTGAGTTATCTGAGTTTGGACTTACCTGCTTAGTTGCCAGCCTGTCAGTGCCTACACTTGTGAGTTGAATAAATGTTTGAAATTTCTCAAGCCTCATTGCTTTTCTGCGCTTGGGTCCTTCTCCTGCCGCCTGAACCATGCCTCATGACAAGAACTTATTGAGCAATGACCTGGGCAGTGCACAGGAAAGTGGGACGTGAGTAGGACTTCACCATGGATGGAGGGCAGAGAGCAGCCGGTTAGGGTTGAATACCTTCTTCTGACATGTGGAACAGCACCCATTCATCAACTCCTGGAAAATAAATCACCTGCTATCACATCATCCCTGAGTGCATGCTCCTGCAGAAGCATTCTGTGAGCTTCAGATAGGCTCTGCATCACTTAGTCTATTTCCTTGTGCTGCTTCTTCTGCTGTACACCACGTCTGCTCGTTCATCTGCTAGGACTTGGCCGTTATTGTCAGAGTTGTACACCCCCAGTTTTCCCTTTAAAGTGAGAATGCTTCTGTGAAACTATGCTTCTTTCCTGCATTTCAGTTTAACCTATTGTCAAATCATAATTCAGTCAATTTTTGACCTCAACCTTGTTTTGTAATCTATGACTGTACTGGTCGATTTTGCACTAGAAGATATTCACTATTGCTTCACAAGTTATTTACACCTTGCTTGCTTGGATGTGCAGCACGCCAATACATCTTACAGGTGCAATAGACACTCAAAATAATAACAAAGAACAAATTGGAAAAAATCTTATTTTGATTGCAACCAAGGAACCTTTTCCTGTGCAATGATGGACTATTACAGACATTTCAGGTGCACTCACTTTAATTTTGACCTCAAAATAAAGTGGATTAGATAATCTTGATAAACTGTTGGCTGTTTGCATCCTTGTGTTTCTTGAATTTGTTGTAGGGGTGTTGCAGTACTCCCAAATCCCAGCAATTGCTTTGGGTAATACACTGTTATCATAAGCGATATAAATCATAACAAACACTACAAGTTGTAATAAACCAGAATTATCCTTTAAGGGTAATCAAAAAATGGTGTTACTGATACTTAATTTTGTGATTAATTTCATACCCAGTACAATACCTTGAAATCACCTGTGAATATGTTCTTACATAAAAAAACAGAAAAAAGACTTGGAAAGGCAAACCACAAAAGCATCCAAAACATTTTTTTCAGGACATTGATGGCTCACTATGTAATGAGGCCTGTTAGTTAAAAAACAGTCATATCATCTAAAATCCTGCTTTCTTCAATAGTATTAGGGCCAGTTTTGGCATGATTTAACACTTTGTTGTTTACTCTTTGCTGGCACCTTGTGACTGCCTATCTACAGGTGGAACTATGTAGGTCATAGATAAACTTACAACTGAGAAACTTTACCTTTCACCATGTGTATATATGTTGAAAACAACATGCATCACATGTTTTTGTTGTGGATTTTTTGAGTGCCCACAGCAGTGCACCCAGCCAAGCAAGATTTAATGATGGATAATGTTGGGAAAACAGGGCCCAGGTCCTAGTGTGATGCTTTAAATCTATTAAAGGGCAAGAGGGTGAGGCCCAGCCCAGCCTCTTTAGGTTAATGTCTGCAGGATTCTAGACAGTTAGAAGAGTTTGTTCCTGATAAAAGCCTGAGGGGGAGTTCATGCAGTCTGTGTGTGGTCATGTTTGTCCCCACCCACCTCAGCAGATTAGCTGCTTATCTGAGCAAAATGTCCGGAGTCTGTGTGAGACACGTCCAGCAGAAATTAATCAGACACTCTCCATGAAGAACCTGTTGCTTTTGACACTTGCTGCTGAAATCCCCCTCCTAGCTCTGATTCACCATACATAATCATCATGGTAGCTGTCCCAGAAATGCTCTCATGTTCCATAATACGGGGGACATGTACATATTCATATCACTTTCATAACCATGACTACATGATTCAGAGGTTTTTTTTCATAATGGAAATTTAAAAGGCAAAAATAATGACAGATCAGACATAAACCCAGTATACTCTTTAACATGAAGCTTTTTATGTTTATTTTTGTCATCTGGCCAGTCTGGGCCATTATGAATCCATTGAAGGATTAGGCAGCTAAAGATAGCCTCTTACGATAGGGGACTTAGTGCACAGTCTGAACCATAAACAAACAAATGGCAATTTCGCCGCGGCCCTGTCTGCCAGTGTTTCAGGGAGTAATTTGTGGTGTGCAGAGAGGTTGAGCTCGGTCAGGAAACAGTGGCAGGATAAAGAAGGGCCATTTAGCCCTGTTTGGCGCTTAAGATGGGCCTTCTCACAGGCCGTGTCCACTGTGTGGCAGCTGCACAGCCACAGACAAGCTAAAACGCTTAGGATGCTCGAGCAGAGATGTGCATCAATCATGCCTTCCAAGAACTGTGTGCCACTAGAAAAGCCAATGTCCTCCCACAGACCATCGGCTACATGTCATTTCAGCCAACGCTGTCCCTCATCCGCAAATAGCGGCAGCTTGAATCTGCGCTTTTTCCCCCCCAGAGGTTTCCACAAGGCTGATCTGAGAGGAAGGCTGGCCTCCTTGCCAGTAATGTTTGCTCTGCACTTGACTTTAGGTTAAGTTAGAGTGACAGAGGAGGATGACTTTGAGACACAGAGCAGGGCAGCAGGACTCTGGGTATTTCTGCTACCTGTTCAACTGAAAAATGTAAAGTAGTATTAGTCATGTAGATTTTTCCTGTAACAATTCTGTAGCACATAGCAATCATTTAACTTAATTTAACCAGGAAAGTGGCTCAGAGATTTAAAAAAAAAAAAAAAATTTTACAGGAGTGTCTTGACCAACATAGCAGCAGCACAGAGAACGTACAAAATCTAAGTTTCAGGACATATAATACAGACTTGATGGGTGATCATCCTTACGAATACCTAAAATGAATTTAAAAATCACATAGAATAAAGAATGCACAAAAATCCGTTGGTGAAGTTTTATGTCTGATTGAAGCATTTTTCTGTCAGAGGGAGCAGCAAATTAGCCTATAAAATGTGAAAAATATTCAGAAATGTCCCACAGTCCAAGGTAATATCTTAAAATTGCTTTTATCTGTAGGTTCATCACTATGAGCAAATCTTTTTACATTACACAGAGTGATTTGATCCAATGTTAATATGAAAAATATTTTTATTAGGAAAAACAGAACACCTTTCTGACCCTGACTTTAACAGCAACTGATGGGAAATTGTTCCAAATCTGAACCACTTACCCTTAACATAAACCATTTGCATATGAGTAACACTAATTCCCCTTTGATTGACTGGTGAATAAAACAGAGCATAAAAATTTCCCCTCAGTCATGTTTGCTCTGAAAGGGAAATTTGCATGCAGGAAAGGACTTACAGGTAAATACTAAATGGTTTCTGTAAAAGATACTCTTCTTTTAATATAGGTTTGTGCATCTTTAAAAGGAGGTGGATAGATGGAGATATGAACATTCGGTTTTGCTCCATATTCAGTGGTC
Organism: Maccullochella peelii; assembly: GCA_002120245.1. Classification (NCBI taxonomy): domain Eukaryota; kingdom Metazoa; phylum Chordata; class Actinopteri; order Centrarchiformes; family Percichthyidae; genus Maccullochella; species Maccullochella peelii. The sequence continues at coordinate 111,647 of LKNJ01001400.1, read as the reverse complement.
AGCCTGCTCTCAGCCATAGTGACGCTAACAAATGGCAGAACACAGGCTTTTCTGCACTCACTAGCTGCAGAGTCATTGAAAAGGCCAGACTGCAATGGATGATGAATGACTGTATTTTTATTTTAAATCAGATATTTAACAAGAGTATGTTTAGTGTTTCTGTTTAAGTTACTGCCCTGAAAAATCTCTTGATTCGAGGCTCCCTTTTTAAGTGTGAGAAAAATAGATCACATCAGAAAAACAAATAGTCCAGCTCTGACTTGCTGTGTGTTGCCTATAGATATGGTGCTTGCAACTGATTATTGGATTTGTCATTTCCAGCCGTGATGGAAAAATCAATCACACAGCGCTCAAAAAAATGGCATCCACAGTATATACCATCAGTGTCTATACTATGCTGAGCTGTGGTCAGGGTGTACAGTGTTGGTGTGAGCTCAGGTTTCAGCAGGAGTGACTCGTCCAAAAACACCCCCCTGCTTTTGCCCTCAATGCTCTTTCTCCTTGAACTTGTTACAATTCAATGTTTTAATCAAAAGGAAATCAATAGCCCCAGAGATAAATATTGATCTCTCAAGATCCAAGACTGTAACTGAGTTATTTGAGCAGTGGTTTGCACCTTTAGGGCCACACACAATGGCTGTTTGGAAGTACGGCAGACACCCTGACAGCATGAACACCATACACAAAGTAAGTTTGTGTAAGTGTTCATGCTGTCAGGGTGTAAATGTGTGGTGTAATGGTGAATAATTATTTTGTACAGTAACAATTTACAGTACAGTGGACACAATGTTGAGTATTTACAATAAGATATTCCAAGGGAAATTGTTGTGCAGCAGTTGCAGTACAAAGTAGGAAAGAGTGCAAATATAAAATGCCACTACAAAATGCCAATATAAAATGTTTGACACACAAACATGATTCATATCAATCTTCTCATCTCACTCTCAGAAATAGTAAATAAGCCTATTTCCCAAAAATCCTCAACCAGTTGTTTAAAAAAGAGTGGTAATATGTAGATTCACAGATATCTAGTAACTAAGCATCACATACTGTTTCATTAACATAGTACTTTAAAGTCTGTTCTCAGTAACTTTAAATCTAATAAATACTTACCAATTTCTTGGTAAATACTCAAAATGTTGTATACCATATTGTAAAGATTTACTGATTTGTATGTGTTTGCATGTATAAGGATGCAGCAGTCAGTTTTCTTCATCCAGACTGTGTACTATCATAATGTGAAAGTGCACAGCAAGCATTAATAGTCAGATTGCACTAATGGCTGCATGACACAGTTGGCCCACCCATGTGTAAATAAATCCGAGGTTGGATTCAAACAATAATTACTCAGGGAGGGCTTTATCACTGAGGGCTCTCCTTTGTTTCTCTGCCTGCCTATGACAGAAAGAAAATTGATGTTGCAGGTTGTGGAATTACTTAAATATTACCAGACTGACAACATCACAGATATCACTGCAGACTGACATAGACTGACTCAGCATTTTCAAGGAATTATATGGAATCTTTAATACATTTAGAAATGTACCCTATCTATGTAGCTCCCTGCGAATATTTCCACTGTGACTTGTGATGCTTGATCGTGCGAAGGGGTTTAATCAATAAGCACTGCTTTCTCTTCTCAAGTTGAGTCATCAAGACTCCTGCCCAAAAGCCACTAAACCACACTGTGTCACATCTGCGCACACTTGAAACCGTAACCTTTCATTCTGTGCCCTTACACTTTATTTGAGGCAGTCAGAGGTTGTGTTGACGTACATTGACAGCTCTGACTGACCTATGATAAATGCCCTGCACTGATGCTTTACAGTAGATAATGTGATATATGTATATTATGAATTATGTCTGTTTGGACAGTTTACAGTCTACAACGTTTTACTTGACATGCACGTGTTTAAATGACACAATGCTGGATTTGTGACTGATATTGTTATTTTGTGGTTCTCAGTCATTTCATGTCCGGTGTAGGAATCGTTGCATTCAAATCACTGAAATCAGCTCACTAATGGTTGCTTTGTATGAAACATGTAAACTCTTGCATGGGATTCAGATGGCCATGCTTCACCAAATGCTGTGAAATGAGCACAGTGGTTGCAGAAACCACTGAGATTAGAGAGATTACAGAGAGACAAGTAGATCACAATACATTACCAGTCAATACACTGGTACCAATATCACAGAATGTTCTCTTGTGATGCTGCAGACATTTAACTCTCAAACTCTTCTGCTCTCTGGCAGATGAGCCTGTTGCCACCTTTTGGATAAGAGTCCATATACTACACATAGGTTAATCTCAGTTGTCACTAAATCTCTTAGCATATGTAATGCTGTGATTGATTTCTGGCTTCTGAAACATAATTTTACAATTTTTGGGTTATATTTTTCAGTAAGTTGCACAACTGTCATGAGGGATATTAGAGGAGTCTTGCGCAGTATTTGGACAAAATAAATCTCATGGTTCACTAAATAGTTTTTTGCAGAGCTTTTAACCGCATCACACAGCCTTCAGCAGATGGAGTTTGCTTTGTTGTCATGGAGATGGCTCAGTTCTTGCTCAGTTTTTGTCAAACTAGTGTTTCAAAGGTCAAGAATGAACTTTCTAGAGTAACAATCTGACCAAGCAAAACTCAATTCTGCAAACATATTTCAGTCATTATATAGCAAGTATTGAGGTTCAATATCCAGCCCTTTTATTATTATTTTTATGATAAAATATGTTCATCCAGTGCAAAATTTCTTTGCCAAAGATGTTTTGGAGGAAACCTGGATACATTCACTGGCAGTGTTTTTTCCAATCCAAAATGTGTGACATTCCTATGCTATTCCTATTCCTAGGAGAAAGGGATGCATGCTTAGAGTTGTACTATCAGTTCATATTTGACCTTTCTTCATTTCCCTAACCCAAACTTGTACTGCCAGACTAATCACTTCACATGATGATCACATGATAACTGTATCTACTTTGTGTTATTGTTACATGATTCTTTTATTTTTTAGCAACACATAATTCACAGCAGAGAAGCTGCACGTCAGAACTCTTGTTATTTAAAGACATGATGCTGCAATATGTATTTACACTTATCTCTGTAGTACACCAATTGGTCACACAGTCCAGTCCCCTTCCCAGTATATGTGTGTGTGTGTGTGTGTGTGTGTGTGTGTGTGTACGTATATTTTCACCCTCACATCACTTCCCAAATTAGCTTCCTCACACTGTGTGGCTGCTGCTGCCAGTGGGTCATCTAACCCGGTATGGCCATTCTCTGCCTATGTAATGTGAGTGAGCTTCTAGCTCAGCTTCAAGTGTTGGAACATGTGAATGTGTTGCAGCCTCTCCTCCTCCCTCATGCCCCTCACACTGGCATCGCCGCAGCCGGAGTAAACTGACAGCGACGGCTGTTCAGCAGATCATAGACATGCACTGACTGAATGACATATAGGTTTTTTTTGTGACCTGTCTGACCACCTTAGAGTAGGGAAGCCAGTGAGGTGAAAGTCAGTAAGATAGACACCCTTCAGACTGTGAAGGATCACTCTGTTAACACTCATAAGCACAGATTTATTTGGAGCTTTCATGCTTGAGAGGCATTAAGTCATCTCAACATTAATTTTAAAATATCATCTTTGGGTATTCTTGTGTAACAACAGATCAGTTTTTTTCAGTCGTCATTTTGTCAGTACAATACACTGTGCTATTACTGACGCTGTAAGAAGATGGACTGTCAGGTACAGGTCTTTACATGTCCACAGGTCCATTTCAGCTTGAGAGCAACATTTTGTCTATCAGCTCAAAGCCCAGACAGAGTATAATAATATAGTATAAATAATATAATATTATATGAATAACTTGAATAAAAAAGGTTGAATAGTAGACAAATAGCTTTATGCTTTATCACTGGATGTATTGTAGTTATCTTGTACTACACTTTGTATGCTACTAGTGAGTGGCCATCACTGTATGTGCATAGATGCACCCACTGGATGATATAAATCCTTCCTTGGACAAGTTCCTTCTCACCTATGTACATATGCTCAGAAGCCAAAACCAATATGGCCTGCGATCTCATGAAGTTGAGTGCATTTTTTATAGTAAATGTGCTTGATTGAAAAGACTTGAAAAGGTTCTCAGTGGTTATTGCTCTTAATGAATTCAAGTCGATTTTAAAGGACTCTAAAATAGTACTCTTAGTCATTGTTTACATATTTAAATTCTAATGCCTGTATCTTACCAGAATGTTGTTTAGTGAAAGTAGTTTACTGGAAGTTGTTTACTGCACGTTTGTGCAGTTTTCTTGGCCTGGTCATGTTGTCTCTATTGTATTCATTGTTGTAACACTGGTTTTATGCTGCCATTTTGGCCAGGTCTCCAAATTTTGACCTCAGTGAGACTTTTACCTACTTAAATAAAGGTGCTTCAAGGGCCTCATCCATTGACTGCCTCATATTAGATTTCCAAATGATCAGGCTTTTTAAGTCAGAAGAGGAAATGCTGGTGTCATTGTCAAACATCCAGTATGAATGACAGCTGTATGTCACCTTTTTTGATTTTGTGAAAGAAGAAAACAACTGCAAAGTGCATTGTTAAACAAGCTTGTTTGTGAATGGTTGGAGGACAGTTTGGAAGGAACCACTCACATGGCCTTCTGGTCTTGTGTGTGGTCTTTCACAGCAACTAGAACTGCACTGCACTGAACAAGACGTGACAACAGAACACAAACAAATAAATGAGGAAGAATTTGATGTGAAAAAGTGCCAGCATGTCGTCCAGCTCAAGCCCTGAATTTTTTTAGACATGTTGGATGTCTCTTTGTGCTAGTCAACAATGGTGTATTACAATCAGTCCCATCAATAGATGGGATGTCTTTCGTCTTCCTCACAGCCTGGCTTTGCAGCCCTTTGATCTCAGCTAGATATTTATACCCTTGCTCTGGTTTTGCATATTTATGTATGTTGCCACAACAACAAGAGCACTTGTATGTATTCTTAAAACTTGAGATGTTGCACACGCAAAAGCAACGTGTGAAAAACTGCTTTTCTTTGCCATATAAACAGACTTGTACCCTCCAGCCCACTCACACATACACACTTGATCACGCGCGCACACACGCTCTTGGCTTTGCACACACACACACACCCACATACATACATACAGACGTGGCTTTTGAAGGTTTGACGTGGGCGATGTCTCTGTGTAAACTCTTTCCTGTGGGGAGACTTTCCACTTGCCTTTTTTCCATGAGTGCTCTGAGCGGGAGTTTTTGTCAAAATGAATGGTTGAATTTTTGTCAACTTCATTCATGCACTGAATTTACTGAATTTATTGTTTCGAATAAAGGCTTCCACCTCAACCCTGCCCCCCATTCTTCACTCCATCCGCTTCCACTGGGCCTCATTAATAATGCAGCACATAATCCAGTCTTGGGCACACAGCCCCTTGGCCTGCCAATCACTGGGCTAATTAGCACAAGATCTGCTCCTTATCTGGCTGCTGCTGGAAAACCCCTCCACATATCCTAATCCAAACCCTCAAAGGCCACTTTCCCTCTTGATAGTGATGGTTCTGGAGTGCTTTGCTCCATCGTGAGGTGGTTTTCTGTACTTGCAGATTGAGGTGTCTGCAAACACCAAACTTGTTTTTTGTTGATTCAGACAATCGCACAGGAAGAGGTTAAGACAAACAGATTATTGTGTGTGCAGGTGTACCTTGTCATTGTCAATGCGAATATCAAGCATGAGGTAGGAAATGCAATAAGCATCTGATTCTGTCAAAGATTTTGCGTATTTGCCAGATTGTGCATGTTGTGCAGAAATGTATGACTGCTGTGGTATTCGCATTTAAGACTACATCTAATACTAAGCTGTGTCAAATGAAATCAAAATGGGTCTGAGTTATGTTGAGTCACACCAAAATGAAATTCACAAATATCAAAGATATTTGTTCTCAGACATATCAGATTAAACAAAGACAAATTAGTTCTAATATCATTTGAAAATCAAGACAGAGCTGAGACACAGTAGCTCTTCTTCAGACATTTGAAACAGCAAGCCCAGTCTATAGATAACCCCAGTGTTTCTATCACATGTGCAGCATGTTACCATATAAGACAGCAATATGACTCACCTCGCTCACTGACCTACTATGTGGGAAGTCATGATTCATGCAAGCTGCATTTAAGCAGGCAGGGCCCAAAAATACTCTGGCATGCCATCACACAAACACATACACACACTCACACATACCTCACTTGCTCAGTCATACTCACCACCCACAGACACTGATAGGCTCAGATGCTGTCGGTAACATACAGTGAGAGACATTAGAAAGTTGTGAGAGCAAAAACTGGAATATAATAATGACTGGATCTGTGCTGATGCCTTTTTGAGGTAATGCCAACGTAAGCTAGCAGGTGACACTTTCAAGGCTTGATTTTTTTTTTCTACTTCTGTGACTTTGAATAGATGGAAAAGGTGATTCTTGAGAAGTCAAGTCTGGTCCTATGCAACATGTAGCTTCAGTGAAACTAATTTCATTGCATTTCAGCAATGCAAATGGGTATTCTTTGTTTTTTGTCTTGATTTTGTTCCTCGAAGTGAGCAGGGTAAGAGTGATTAGTCAACAAGATACATCTATTAATAGCCTCTTGAGTGTTGTTGTTGTTATAGATAGAGCTGCAAGACACTACACCGATGCCAAGTTTTGAAACCTCAAACATCTGGCTAATAGTGTCAACTGTCTGTTTCGACATTCTGCATTTCAGCTGTCTTTGATCTGTCTGTTGATCACAAGGATTGAAACAGTCAAAGATTTTTTATTCAAGCTTTCACCCTGTAGTCTTGATATTTTCCTGATGTCAAAGACATAAGCCTCAATGCATTTTTAATGCAGATGTTGGCTGCTCTGATAATGAGTTTCTTAAGCCATTTTCTCATATGAACTCTGGTAGGGACATTGTTCGGAGTTACCCTTTCACACATTTAACACACAACAGGAGATTGTCCGTGTCAGACGAATTCTCACCTATTGGAAATACTCCATTCGGTTTAGGCAAGGGGTGGAGCCTGGGTAGAGCGTACAGGAGGCAGGATATGACGCAAAATGTACGCTGCGGAAATCGTAGTGTTTTGTTTACTGCACTTCTACTGACTCATTTGCAATGATGACTCTCCAGTTAGCAGACATTTTCGTTGCCGTCTTTGTCTAACTGACCCTTTTTCTTCACCCTTGGATGTTTGTATTTTTCCGGTTTCACGGCAGTCATATGATAGAAACGTCATTAACATGCCCACACGCTTGTTGTGAATTCTCCGGACAATGACCTGCTCTATTCACACATGGGCTCAGTCGAACTTTGTACTAGGGTGCTGGCAGGGTAAAGTCTGTTTAATGTCCAGTCCAACTGATTTGGACATTTGCGTTCTCACATACAGCTCCTTCGGATAATGTGAAGATAAGTTCAGGGTTGTAATCCAGCTGTCTTCGATGGTTTCCATGCAGTTTGTGCTCCACACTTATTGTTTCCTTTAAAAGGTAAATCTCGGCAGTGTTTTGAGTATTGAGTATTATTGAGTATATTCACGTGGTTGAGATCACTGCCTGGACCTTTCTATCACTGGGAGATGAAGTAGCTCTTATGTTAATTAGGCCAATTGCAGATAGCATTCTGGGCTGGGCAGACAGACACTGCTCGCTCACTCTCACATGAAGGGACTCCAGAGAAGGTCCCTCCTCAGGTCAGACATTTAAATACGGACAACATTTTCAACAGTCCAGTTAATCTTGTGCATGAATACCTCATCAGAGCTGAACTTTCTTGTTCAGGAATTGATGCTGTGTTGTCTTCGCTCAGTCCCGGATCGAAGCACAGGGAGACAGTATTGATTTCTCTCTGGAGCAAAAAGAACTTGATTTATTTGTAGATGGATTTGAGCATAATGACTTGACTATAGCATGAGACAACTCTGTGTTCTCCATGTTAGGTTTTATCTTGACCTTGATCATCTATTGTACTTGTCACATCTTACATACACTGAGTGGTCCTTTTTTTGGGGATTTTTTAGGATGTGCATTTCATGAGAGGACGTTTCAGTTTTAATTGCATATGAAAAATTATTCAAACATCTGTGTAAGTGTGATCAAACATGGCAAAGAAACACTCTCATTATGCTTCCACATTCCTCAGTATGTAATCAGCAGAGCCTGGTGAGCATCAGCAGCGTGTCTCAGACATGGCTGTCTTACATATATTATCTCATGATCAATATCAGCAACCCATTGACCTTCTGAAAGGCTGTTTACCTTATCAGCAGTGTGGAGAATGAGGAGCCTCTGCCATGGATGTTAATGAACTTTTGTGGTCAGAGTGGAAAGCCCCAAAAAACTGCTCGGCTTCTATCTTCCCTTACAATCTTAAATGGAGGAATTTACTTCAGGGATGACGTTATGTTGCTGTTTTGATGCAAAACTCCACTTAAATTTAAATGAACATGATCTTTCTTCAAGATGTGAAGAAACGTATTGAAGGCTGAAGTTAGCTAAAACGTGAAAAAATCTTGTCCCACTGGCAGATTAGTTCTCTTTTTTTGTGTTTCAAGCCACTGATTTTGAATTCATTACTCAGTTACTTCCTAAGTTAGAGTTTGCTTGTTGCAATGCAGACACGTGAGCCTTCCTTCCTCTTACTAAGAATGGCCTTTCCTTTAGAAATCATTTATTTATGATTTCAGTATTTCCTGAATGCTGGCAGCGAGATGGAAGTGTTTCTGCTAAATTGAGACTGTTCTCTAGGTGTATGATAGAGCCTGAACAGCATTCTTTTTGTCTGCAGTACCAACAGTTACAGATGAAAACAGTTGAGTAATAAGAACATCTTTTTTCAGGAACCAACAAAAAAGTCTTGATGACAGTGGACATGTAGTGGTATTCAATGGGTTTTGCAATGGTGTCATAAGCCACAGAGGTCAGTGAGTTGTGTCAACCCATAGAAACCATGTAATCCTACTGAATTTACAACATAACAGTGATAAACACTATTTGTAAAGTGAAAACCTTGGGTCCGAATTGAAGTTACAAAGTTTTGACATGACCAATTCCACATCACTTAATTCATTAGAAGTATATTAACCATCTTTTAACATTTAGACCAGAGTCTTAAGCAATAAGTGTGAAATGAAGGAATGAAAGAAACAGAGAGGGGGGTGTAATAGCAGAATAGCCAGGAGACATTTGAAAAAAGTTAGGAGCTCTGGGTCCATCCTCATTAACATTTTCTATTACAGCCCAGACAGAGCAATCCCTGTTTAATCAATCCCTGTGCCTGATATCCCTATTTGATGCTCATAATGAACCATTGTCACATTTCTGATGATCTCTGCAGTTTGTCCTGTAGAGGAGTACCATCCTGGGTATGATTAGCACCACCTTTTGATAAATATGTACCTATGGTGCATAAAATTTGATTGAATCTGTCATCTGTGAGTCGACCTACTTCATGGAAGTGCAATACTAAATTTCTGCCTATAAAATCAAAGGGATTAATTCCCTTGAGATCATGAATGTGCTCAGTAAATGTCATGACAATATGCCCACCAGATTTAGATATTTTTTGTGTGCAAGTTAGCAAAATGTCTTTTCTAATTGTGGTGCCATTGGGATAAAACAGGACAAAAACATTTGTTTTCCTCGTCTGGAGACTGTAAATATCCACAACTAATTTCATAATTTATTGGAAATGCAGGCATTAGCTTTTGAGATAACCTTATCATGGATGTAAACATTGGTAAAGGAGACATTTTATCTTGATCTTGGGGAGGGAGTCACCAAAATTCGAAATTATCCTATGGGGACCAAGACAAATTTCATAGCAATATGGCAATTTCTTGCTTTGGACTGAATATTAAAAACTATCAGATGACTGATGGATATACTGTATATACTATCACACTGACCAACACTGCCATAAAAAGTAATCTGAGGGTATGAGGAAGCAGATGATGTATTTGGTGGATGAAAAGTCTTCTGCTTCTGCTTGCATATCTTTTGCTTGCAAACACTGTAATAAAGCTGACCTGTATGGGATTTTCATTTGAACTTTACATGGCAATATACACTCCAGATTAGGGCTTCCACTTACCTACCTAGATGTTACATGGTTCCATTAGACAAAATCATCCCAATAACTCAAGAGATCTTAAAATTATTGTCCCACAGTAAGCTGTGCTTTAGACCTCCTATCTGTGATATTGTTATTTGCAACAACTCATGACTTGCAGTAGGTGTTCATGAATGTGCCTGTGGGCCTCATTCTGCTCCATGCTAATTCATTGTCCCCCTGTTTGAGGCACTAATCTGTCAAGAAATGATGGAAAACATGATCAGACATGTTAACATATCAACGAGTGATGGGAAGAATACAATTTAAAAGGAATATCTGTGAGCAGCTTCTACTTTCTATTAAAACATAGTCCCTATTATTACTTGATTCTTATTTTCGTAGTCGTGACCATTGTTTCGATTGGTTATAACGACGTTGTACTCACCAAGTTAATCGCTGGGACCTGAGAACACGGTGACATCGCTACAAGAAATTCCAAAGGGCAAGAAACATGAATCAAACTTACTTGTGAAGAAAACAAAGCGAACAGTAAAAGTATTAGCCAAACTGTTTTTGACATCTGGCTGTGATTGTTGCCCCATCAGGCCTGTTTTTAATGTTGCACCTTTCCAAGATCTCAGTAATGACTTTGGTGAGTACAATGTTATCATGACGGATAAGAAATGATGGCCAAAACTACAAAAATACATTGTAGTGAAGATTGTTTTGTCACCAGCGTGGGTCTTATTATTGTAAGTACATTATGTTTGAGTAAATGTCTTATTTTTGAGTAAATGTACTTTGAGTTCTGCAAGGTCAAGAATGAATGGTTAAGCTCAAAGACCCAAGTTGTAGTAAACTATGGGCATCCTTTAATGTTTTCCTAAATGTGTCCATCTCCTTCATGCTTTGATATTCAAGGCTGTTCTTGAAAACATCCTGAAACTGCTTTGAAACTGTTCACTGAGTCAGCCCTGAAATGGTCATCTGACCAGAACAGTGTGATTCGTCAGAGTCCAGTTGTTATGTCTGCTGCAGCTTGAATGCAGTCAAACAATATTTGAATCTTATTCTGTTTTTCTACTTGCTAAACTGGCAACCCCTGCTAAGAAGAGCCCATCTATTTTGAGACATGTACATGAAAATGCCTAGTACAGAGTTGCTTAATACCTGAAGCACAAAGCAGGAAGGCTTTAAAACTGTAGCTATCAGTGTTGGGGGGAAATAAACAATGTTAAAAGAACTTGCATTGCTTTTTTGCCCATCATTGTAATGTAGATGCACATAGAGAAGTGCACAAGAGCATCTGAGAGGAATGTGTAGAAGATATGAACGCTTCCTAAATGGCAAATTACATTTTTTTATGATAGGAGCAATCATGACTCTGCCCATGGGGGCTCTGTCTGCCCTCACTCCTTTATATATTTCATTCTGTCATGACCCTGCCCTGCCTCATACTTCCACACACCCTGCACATTATTCTGCTGAGAGAGGACACACTTCACAGAGCACATTATGACACACTGTTACACACTACCACTCCACCCTCTCACCCCTCCTACTTAAAAGTCCCCAAAGGAAGACCACGTCATATGATACAGTCAGGCCAAAGCTGACTCAAACATCCTGCTGCTTGTCCTGTTCAACTCACTGATTGGCTACGTAAATGGGTTTTTTTTTTCCCTCTGTAAATGCTAGTGTTTTCTTGGTCCATAGAGATTGACTAATTCAAGGGGTAAAGTTATCGGACCTACACCCTAGGGTATCTCAGCTGTGCTGTCCATGCTAATAAGCAACAAAAAAAATGGCTCACATTTTCTGGTGTGCATTGCAGATAAAGTAATGCAACAGTTATCCTGTAGAAAGAAACTATTTATCAATTAACCAGTCAACAGAACATTAATTAACAACAATTCAGATAATGGAAGTAATTTTTCAAGCAAAAAAGTCAAACATTAGCTTAGATAAAAAAACAAGCAGTTTGAAGACATCATCTTGGGCTCTGGGAAATAGTGATGGTCATTCTTCACAGTTAGTTGCAGCCCTGCTCAGTTCATCATGTTTTTAGTTAGACAAGAATCTTTAATTTACCCAAAATGCATTGTAAATTTGTTTTACTTATATTGATCAACATTTTGGGAAATATGCGTATGTGCTTTCTTACTGAAAGTGAGGTGAGGAGATTGATATCTGAGATACAACATGTTAATTAGTGACCTTTAGAGGGGTTGGTGGGTGTATTTTCTAACTTTGGACAGAGCCAGGCAAGCTGTTTCCCCCTGCTTCCAGTCTTTATACTAAGCTGGGCTAACCACATCCTGTTGCCAGCTCTGTACTTAACATACTTTCTGACAGAGATGAGCAGTTCAATATCAGTCTCATGTCTGTAAGTAAATAAATAATAGTTTTAGATTATTAAGAATTTAAGATTTGGACAGTTTTGTGCCAGCAGTAGATTGAATAGATGGAATAGATCTAATGTCTGACTGATACATTTTAGCTATAGTCAAAGTTTGTCTATCTCCAGAGAGGGAACATTTCTGCAGTGAGAACATGAGTTTTGTTAAGCTAAACAAACTAAATACAAAGAAGTGACAGAGTAAATCTTTATACTGTGAACCAAAGAATCAAACAGTGTGACCTCACCATGCAGCAGCCGTGCTATAGTGGTAACAAGACCAGGTCGAAACCTAGTATATGGCTGCACTATGTATGGTCAATCTTCTATATTGTGGCCAAATTGTTACACAAATAGTCAGTGGTAGTGTCTATAATGATTATTCCTGGATATTAAATGTTCATCTGCAAGTTTCTATAGTGGTCCCAGTAATATTTGTCCTTAAAGTGTACTGAAGTAGAATGTCACATGACATGGTTAAACTTGTAAACATTTAAGTAAAAAAATGTTATAAATGCAGTTGCAAGAATAATACTTTCCACTCATATCTGAAGATGTTTGATTTGAAAAATAACTTATTCTAACGCTAATTGTAACTATTCTAATTATCTATTAACTCCCCCTGCTCTTTCATTCTTGTCTATCTGCAGGATGTCTCACCCTGTATTGAGTGTTTTGTCAGAGTGATTGTTATTTGGGGTGTTTTAACTGTGCGCGGACTTTTACAGTGCGTAACCATCATCTCCGCTTCTCATATCAGTAGGTTTTACGTTGTTTTCCAGTTTCATTCCCTCATGGTGAATATCCGGTATCGTACTGTCTGGTCATTTTATGTCCTTTGATGCAGCATTGCGCTGTGACGCTTTGGTGAGGTATGGACTGGTTATTGATTTCTCGTGAAGTGGGTGTGTGTTTGTGCTTGTGTGGTGGGGCATCGACCACATCTTGCTTCACCCTTACCCCACTAGCAATAGCCTTAGGCTACATCCACACTACTATGTTTTTGTTTTGAAACGCATAACTTTTGCTAAGTTTACACCTAGCGTCCACACTACTCCAGTGTTTTATAACCCCTAAAAAGGAGACCTTTTAAAATGCTGCTGAACCTGTTTAGTTTGAAAACGGATTGCGTTTAGTGAGGACGGCGAAAACGGAGATATTCTAAAACGATGACACAGATACCCACGTTCGCTTCTTGATTGGTTCAGCCACGACTTATCCTTTCCTGATTCGTCACGCCCTACACAGGAATGTTAGCAGCTCACCAAGAAGGTTGGCAGCATCAGTATGAGTGTGGCAAAAAGAGCTGCCGTCAACAACTGACCCTGCAAGTCAAAAAAAAGAAAGAAAGAAAAAATAAATCTTTTGCATCCACACTTCTAATCACAATTCTGCCACAACCTGCTATTTTGTGGTGTGTGTATCTGGGTATGTGTCTGTCTGTATGAGTACGTGTGTATGAATATGTATGTACACTGTATTTGTGTGTGTGTGTGTGTGTGTGTGTGCCTTGTGTTTGTGTCATCATTGCATTTTCCTCCCACTGCAACAAACCATCTGAAGTCCAAGTGAAGCGAATGTGCATTCCAGGGTAGAAATAGCATGTTTGGATTGCTCTGAACCTCGCAACCGCATCTGGAAACATTATTCTTGGAAGACAGGTCATTATACAAGGAAGCCAACTGAGAAATGTTTGGTGGGAATAAGCAAACTATACAACAGTTGGACCAGCCAGAACCACAGGAAAGTCTGGACTGACATAGTTGTTCCATAACAGCCCCCACACCAGACTGTCTGTTGTAGGAGTGGACTGCTCCAGTGAAATCATCACTACGACTCTGTCACAGGTAAATAACTGAATCTACAAATGACCTGATATTAAAAGACTTTAATGCAATTATGGCTCACTGTAGCCTCGCAAAGCCAGCCCACACTTTCCTCACTGTGGTCCATTTGCTTGCGTCAGACGTCATTTATAGTAGGCTGTACAGTGATTGGTATGGCTTCCAGTTGAGTTGATTTCGGTGAGTGTCCAGATGTTTTCCAGACTCTCACTGCAAAAACTTGAGCATTAGTAAGATTTAAACCAGTTTTGGAGGCTAGGCTCAGCTGATTCAAGGCCTAAAATTCTAAAATTACTGAGATCTGTAAGAGATCAGTTAGATAATGAATAAACTCTAAAAGCTAAGTCCTCATATTTTGCACAATAAAATGAAGCAAGAATTGAATCTGTGCAACCTATAGTTGCTGTATTCAAGAAATACTTTAAATCTCCTTGTTTTTACAATTTAGTAGGATTCTTAATGTGTCTACACAGAGTGGATTATTGCTGTAAAATTAAATTAGATTAGAATTGGGATTTAGAATATTAAAGTTTGTGTATTATGGGTTAACATTATTTTGGGGAAGTGCTAAGGGATGCCATATCTTTCCAACATTGTTCAGTTTAACATTTAGTCCAATAATTCCTGTTTCCTGTGGAATTAAGAATTCAGATATCAAAGCTAGTATGTATGTGATGTACATACATTGAGGAAGTGGTCAGGGATGTCATATTCTTCCAGCATCAGTTTAACACTTGAAACTGTTCTTCTCGTGATCCCTGCATTTACATGCAGCCTTTTTATTCCACATTTAAACCTTTCATATTCCATTTCATGGATTAAAAATCTATCACATAAATACTACTACCAGTTACTTTATATTCTATATCTGAGAATATATCTTAGACTCACCTTCTGTATAATAACTTCTCTATATCCTGATAAAATTGTTCTTCCAGGACAAAAGAGCAGCAGTTATGCAATGATAGCGCCAAACACTTGATGCAGGATTTTCAAAGGCTGTACTGGTGTCTACAGCTTGATTCCTTACTGTGGCACATGGAAACAAACAGAATGCCTTATCCAATGATTTCATTCAGCACTCTAATATGTTTTATATGTTATAACTAGATTGATTTCCTTGGGAAGAAAAAACATTTGCCCATGTAACCACAGCCAGTGATCAGAGTCTCAGCTGATCATCTGCATTGTTGAGAGCTCTTCTTCAATGCATTTCCATCCTGCCCCTTTCCATTTACATGGTGAGGGGCTCCTATTTTCACAAGATGGGAGCAAGTTCTATTTGCAAGGTGGAGACGTCTCTCAGTCTCCATTTTCACACTTGCACTAGTAGTGACACGCACATGTCTAAGGGATGTTAGCTGTTCTTCCTCATTTTGGGTAACACTCCCCTTGCTAAGTATTTTTCATACAAAAAGGAATGGGTTGCAATGGCTGCAACATAATCCTTTGGGGCAATTGCGCCCGTGAAAAGAACGCCCACTAGAAGTGCTTGTTTTTGTTATGCTGTATGCTATACCAAAACACTTTGTCCTAAAGAAAACTGCTGTTCCAAGAGTGGAGAGACCTGCTGCAGACAGAGTGGAGGTAATGTTATTAGCTAAAGCTAATTCTTTAACAAAAAGGTCTATCTCTGTAGGGATCTTTTCCATAATGTTGTCAGACACTTAGAATAACAGCCTGTCAGTGGCAAAAACAAGCATTTTTAGTGGACGGAGTTTTCATGGCTACAATTGCTCGCAAGGATTACGCTGCAGCCATTGCAGCCCTTTTCACGGCCACCGGCTGAGGCGATCAACTGCACCAATTCCAATTCCATCTACACACCGACTTAAAAAGTTGGTCTAGACCTGCTCTATATGAAAAAGTGCGCTGAGATAACTTTGTTATGATATGGCGCTATATAAATAAAACTGAATTGAATTGAACTGAAATACTATAAAAATAGGTTTAAAAATACAAATGTTACCATTTAAGGTGTAATGTATTTTCCTTTTATTTACACAAAAACATGTATTAAAAAAGATACCAGATTAGCAAAAATTCCATTCCATAAACAGTTCCATGTGAGGAGTCCCTATGACCCATGAGCTGTCAATCAAATGCAGCAAGTTATACAACATGTAAACATCTAGCATTTCAGATTATTTTCTCTCCAATCATAATGTGGAGAGATTTTATTTGTTTCAATTAATCCTGTATGTAACACACACATCTACCTCTACATTTGCCTGATAATTTGTTAGCCAACTAAAAAAACAGATTTTTCTGAGGAGATCCAATTCATTGAAATAGCACACATTAATTTAAGTTCAGAATTCTACTCTTATTCTACTCTTATTGAGGGTCCAGAATCCTCAGACACTGAGGGTCCAGAACAGCAAATGTCGGCTGGACATCCTCAATCAGGTTGGTGTTGTGTCAGCAGACAACAAACAGTGCTTGAGTTGATTTCAAACTTGGGACCACAAGCCCGCATATAGCATCTTGGCACTGAGTATTGTCTAATATAAAGGCCCTTTGAGCAAGCTGTGTGTTTGTGTGTGTTAGTGTGTGTGCCTGGTAGATAGCTGTGCGTCTGTCATCACAGGGTGAGTGGGATGGAACGGAAAATCAGGGGCACGTGCTGTTATGTTCCCAGAGCTGAGTGTGGAGTTGACTTACCGTGACTCCAGCCAGGCAACAAAGCTGGAGCCAAAGCAGATCATAACACTTTCTTTATTTGATATTATTTATGTATTTATTTATTTTTCCTGAAGTTGTTCTCAAGTGTTCCTGTAAATACAAGGATGGATTACCAACTGGGCTCAGTGGGTGACTGTCCTGATGCCTCTGAGGCTACATCCACGCTACTATGTTTTTGTTTTAAAACGCATAACTTTTGCTATGTTTACACCTAGCGTCTACACTACTCCAGTGTTTTATAACCCCTAAAAAGGAGACCCTTTAAAATGCTGCTGATCCCGTTTTAGTTTGAAAACTCCAGGGTTGCGTTTTAGTGTGGACGGACAAAAACGGAGCAAATACCTCTGAAGCTCATTCATTAACACCTTTTGGTAATACATTTTGGTAATAAGTATATGTATGAAAATGTTGAAGTATTCCTTTAATATTTCAGTTGATACTATGTGTACATAGAGCATTATCTTAAATAAATTAGGTTAGGTTAGGTTTAATTGAAATTATTACAAACTAACCAAGATGCAGCAGTAGTGTTCCAACGTAGGAAAAAAGGTTGGTTTGTGGGCAAATGGATGGGGGACGGCTCAATAGGGACCCACAGTTCATCTTTGACCCGGAGTCCCCCAAGCTGGTTAATCCAGAGACTGTGCCTTTATTGTCGGGTCGACTTGATAAAGTTTTTAAAAGCCGATTGTAAAACTACTGTTTTTCTTTTGAAGCTCCAGATATGCAGTCTTTTGTGACCATATTTATAGTACTTCTTTAACTGTTTCCATTCTCATGGCTAAACCTCAACCTCTGTGCTGTCATTTGGGTTCTTATTCTGTGAAGAAGCTGCTCCTGTACTTATATTCTCACTCTTCTTCAGCTGATGTTCTCTTGCTGAGTGTGCAAGCTGCTCAGCATACCTTTACAGTGAGTCCTTCTTAGATTACAAACACATGTGGACCTCTAGAGAAAATAGTACAGCACACTTTACTCTGGACGCTCTTGCGTACCTTTAATTTAAATGTAATTGGCTTTTAAATAAAATCTGTTCCTTTGTTTTTATTTGTTGATGTGCCTACCTTACCTGGATTTTTTGTGCATGTGATTTGAATGTGCAGTGGGAAGTGGAAATGTGTGGAGTATTCTCAAAGTCAGTCCTTTGCGATTCACGTATGGATGTTTTTCATGGGTCCACACTAAAATACACAACAACATTTTGCTGGCTTTTAAATGTTAAAGAGGGAGTTAGCACATGAAGCAGAGAGCAGCAATTCAATCAGTCAGGCTTGTATGTGTTGAATCATGAGGCTGGCTGCAGCAGACCGCCGGGGCTGATGTCAGCCCTGCGGTATGTGCTAGCTGTGCTCGGCTGTAAGCTGACCCCCCTCTGTTGTGCTTCTATTTACAGGGCGTGAGCGGAATGTCCGTGGATGAGAAGCCTGAAGCCCCCATGTATGTGTATGAGTCGACGGTTCATTGTACCAATATCCTCCTCTGCCTCAACGACCAGCGGAAGCAGGATATCCTGTGTGATGTGACTGTCCTGGTTGAGGGCAAGGAGTTCCGCGGGCACCGGGCCGTGTTGGCCGCCTGCAGCGAGTATTTTCTCCAGGCGCTGGTGGGCCAGGCCGACAATGGCTTGGTCGTTAGCCTTCCGGAAGAGGTACGTCCATCAAACACACTGTTTCCCTGCCGTTTTTTCTTGCAGGAATGGAAATGCTATTGACTTTCAGACAATGCAACACTAAAACTCAGTACAAAAGCAATACTAGCCAGACTCTCTGCACCTTGCTCCAGCAATCTGTAGCCACACACAGTGATGAATTGTGACCACAGGACTATAGCCCTCTATCCACCCTCCACCTCAAGCAAAAAACAGAATGCAAGCTCAGAATGCAACTTATGGCCACAAACAAAGCCTTATGGAAATTACAGTATTCAGCCACAGCTGTATCTGACTATAGCTGGTATACCTGGTGTACCCTGACAGGCACTAGACAGTTATGGTGACTGTCATCATGCATCAACAGCATTACATGAACCCACAGGGGAAATCAAAGTGTGGTGACTGACAGCAAGTTACGCTGCACTTTACTGGCCTTTATAAGAATATTCTTCTTCTCTGGTGTTAAAAAGAGCTCACAAAAATATGACAGCATTATTAGTCGGGCCGTTATGGACCTTTCACTCACTTTCTATTGGGAAACTGATCACTGTGAATACACGGTGTAGGACTCAAAATCTCCACACTTGCTAATGTCGGTGCAGTTAATGCATTAGCTGTTTAAAACACTTGAACAGTCAAATTTGTGCGAATAAAGCAAGATGAAAATTTGCTTCATGCTCTGACTGAACACACCTTAGGAGGTCAAATGTGACTGGGTAGTTTTAATGTCACTACAGAATGTAGTATTGTTTTGTTGTATTAGCAGGGCCATCTTAAAAAAGTCCCTTTTTTTTACCTAATAACCTGCCTATGTAAGCTCCTGATAGGGCATGCAGTGGCATTTTGTGCTTGATTTGTCTAATACAGAGCAAATTAAAGGGGTGTTTAGAAGGTTTCTTTTTCTTTAGAACATTTTATAATAAATTACTTTGAGAATATACATAAATCCAAAATTTGATTTTTTTTATTTATTTAAGCCCTCTCTGGGAGCCACTCGCATCACACAATTTCCAAAAATCTCTAAATCTAAAATATTTTTTGTGATATTTTTGTATTATAGTGTTTTAATTTGATCTGTCGTTCGCTGTAGAATTAAGACTCAGTGAAAGGTGTGAGAAAGTGCAGTATTGAGCCTATAGGGCTGTGATTGCCAATTAGCACCTGTCAGCTGCCGCCACCACCGTTGTCGGCAACAGGTAGAATTTTGTGGCAAGATTAACGCCACCTCAGGCTCAGCGCTAATCAGGTTCAGCAACACTCCTCACTCTTGATCACCTCAGCTCTCACACTGTCACTTTCAACTGATCCCTGTCAGAGCTCCACCACTGAACACATGATGAAAGTATCCCCCTGACATATTGATGTCACACGCACACATATGCATACATGCTGCTGTGAAAACTGGGGCATATGTACTGTGGAGTTGTGGCCCCTCACTGGGGCTAGCATGCATTAATAAAGTAACGCCTGTCAAACGACTTTGTCCCCGTGCTCACTGAAAAAGAAGTAACCTTCAGATTGTCATCTTTTGTAAAATGAGAATCAGGGGCTTTTTTCACTCCTTAACTCAAAGAATGACTGCAGGGAATGGCTCCTAGATGCTCAAAGCAGCATCCCTTTCATTCACTCACTGTATGCATGAATAATGCATGAGCTGCTGTTTCAGGTGTGAGATGGAGTGTGGAAAGTAACATCTTTCAATGACTGTGTCTTTAATGTGCCAGAGAAAGAGTTACTCCCATTGAGGTTTTCACCAAGCCTTCTTCTCTTTGTCCATCCCTGTTCAATTTGACAACATTTCACATATTTTTTATTGTTTTATCTAAATGGCAAAACAGCATAATGTATTGTATTAACATAATATATTGGCTTTGTTCTGTCACAGTGGACACTTGAGGTAACTACATCATATTCAACAACACCCTGCCAATGTAATCATATACTGTGTAAAGCTGCACATATGCAGTTAGTTTTTTACATTTCAAAATACGTTATTTTTTACTCCTTCATTCAGAATCTTAATTAAGTAAAAGTACATAAGTAGTATCAAAAAAATATGTGTTAAGTGCCAAAAGTAGTGTTATTTGATACACTATATTTTGGATTATATTTACTGATCAATTTACATTGAGAGACATTTAAATGAGAGACATTTAAATGTTGTAGCTGGTGGAGGTGAGTTCATTTTAACTAATGTATATGTCTATATATTTTGGATTTGAAATCTTAATCTGCAAAGTAACTAGTAAGTATAGCCAAATATAGTCAAATAAATGTAGTGGTGTAAAAAGTACAATATTTTCTTATGAAATGTGGTGGAGTAAAAGTATAAACTGGCATACAAAGGAAATACTCAAGTGCAACACCAAGAACAAATTGGCTTAGAAACAGAATTTACTTCGGTAATGGTTTTTTTGTTTTTTTTTACTGTTTTCATCTATTTAAGGTGGAATTTTGAATGTCTAGACAAGTCACAGTCACATCATGGATGAATGTTATTTCACTGATGTGGTCAGTCACGTTTTTTAAGGTCACCCTTTGCTTAGTGACTGAAGCATGCTGACGCATCCCTGCTTCATCTCTGAACACCGTCTTCTCTCTGATGGGGGAGGGCTGTGTCTGCTCAAACCTCCCTGGTCTGTGTCTGCTCAGAGTAGCAGCATTTCTCTGTGCAAGGTTAGCAACACTCCAATTCAGTTCAATTCAGTTTGATTTATATAGCGGCATATCATAACGTACAAGTTATCTCAGGGCACTTTTTCATATAGAGCAGGTCTAGATCGACTCTATATATTTACAGAGACCCAACAATTCCCACCATGAGCAAGCACTAGAGGACAGTGGCAAGGAAAAACTCCCTTTTAACAGGCAGAAACCTCGAGCAGAACCAGAACCAGAACCAGGCTCTGGGTGGGCAGTCATCTCCCTTGACCGGTTGGGTTGAGAGAGAGAGAGAGTGAGAGTGAGAGAGAGAGTAGTAGAGTACAGTAGTACAGCACGGTACAGTTCTACATACAGATGTAAAGTAACAGTAGTGGTAATGGTATTGATGTTAATATTAATACAAATAATACTGATAGCAATTTTATAATAGTAATGCTAATAATTAGACCAATAACAACAATAGCAGCAGCGGCTGCCGATGCAGATGAAAAGTGAAACAAAGACCACCTTCCCCCTCCTACACCTTCATCACTCCTCTCTCATGGCCTCGCTGCCCCTGGAGTAGCCATTGGTGCGGGTGAGTGACATCATCTATATCTAATGTGATTGTGGGCTTGCAGAGGGGCAGCCAGTTTCATCAAGGGGCTTTGTTGGCCATCACATCATTGGAGCAAAACAATCCCGCTTTATCTTAGCGATGCTGTCCTCTGGGCCAGCCAGCAGGGAGAAGGAACAGATGAGCACGACGTCCATGTTGGAGGCTTCACACACACACACACACACACACACACACACACACACACACACACAGTGTCTCTCTACATCATATTTCTTGTGAGTGTAAGAACAAAGGGGGATTCATAAGAATCAGCATGCAACAAGTACGAGCCAGGGAGAGGAATTTTAAAGAGAGCATTCCACTGGAGAGGAGCAGTCCTCACTTTGACAGAAACTGAACACAGTTCCACAATATGGAGGTAATTTCTAAGATGTGACTCAATCCTCACTGCCATGATCACAGCAGAATTGTGTCAGCTAGTTATTTGTACAGCATGTTACCTTTGTTCTCCTGTACAAGAGGCTGATAATTGGATGATCCTCACTACTGTACATACTGTACACACTACTAAATTATTGTAGTTATTAGTGAATCATTTTGTTGACTTGAATGAATTAAATAACTATTCACAGAGTCATTCCAGTGATTGGCTACTGCACTGTCCACATGTTTGCACATCTGACATCCCGCATGAGAATGTTCTGACTGGCTGGAATGATTGTTTCCAGAACACTGTGTGTGACAGTGGAGGGCTCCAGAAGGTGGCAGATCATCAGTGCTACCATTTGTGCCCTCTTTGATTTCTATTCTGGAAAAAAGGAGAGGGCAGCAATGTGATTCAGCAGAGCACTGGTAAACAAACCTCAAACCACCTCCTGTTTGTCAGTTCTTTCCTTAGTCATGAGCCAGGGAACACTGGCACATTTTTCATCTTGAAAGAAAACGCACACAAATGTGCCCCCTGTTTTTAAAAGGAGAGTTTATCCACCTGTAGTGTTGCAAAGGATTTTGGTGTTATTTATGTTAACAAGACTAAAAGTCTAAAGTACTGACTGTGTCCCCTAAAGGCTGCAGTGTTCTTTACACCACACAATTTGAAAATGTTGAATGGAATATTGAATTCATTTAATGAGTTATTAATGGTGACTTAAAAGTAGCCTTAGCAACAAAAAAAATAGTTTGTCCTGATGATGGTGAGGGCTAGGGCTAGGGCCAGGGTTAGGGTTAGGGGTAGAGATTCTTGATGGCTCCCCCCATCCACGAACATTGAGTTGGCAGTTTGGAATAGGGAGACAAAGGTAAGCACGGGCTGGTGCTTGACACTCAAGACTCCACGCATCATGTGAACCTTCATTGAGCCAGGAGGAGCCCCCAGTCATCATCCTCTGGGGATCATACATTTTCAAAACAAGTGCATTGGCAACCTAGCCAGTAGTTGTTGAGACACGTTGGTTTGGGCTAAAGTATTGGAGACCATTAACAATGGGACTCCGGCCACATCAGAAAAATGATAGTACTCTTTGCCTTTTCAAGTGCAAGTGTCATATGTTTACATTTACCTGACTAGCAACCTCTTGTGGCTGTGTGAATAATGACTGTACTCTCTTGGAAGCAAAGGCGAAGTAGCGGGACATTGGGGTGGAAGCTTGAGTCAGCAAAGTGTCAGACTTTGACACTGTTGACAATGTTGGTTTCTTTTAACAATGACCATGATCTTGCCCTAACCTAGCTATCTACATTTAACCACACCTTAACTACAGAGGTGGCATGTTGGAAAACACTTATATGGGTTGTTTTGTAAGCCACTGCCAAAGGACCTATTTTGTTTGGTTTAGTAGGGTTGTTGAGTAACATCCGTCCACCACCTCAGGTCAAACAGTTGATTGGGGCTCAACCTGCACAATGCTGGCTAATCTGAGGGGGGCTCACTTAGACTGGCCCCACACTAAGTGCCTGGCCAGGACACTATCACACAAATACAGCCGATTAGACAGATGGTGGGAGCCAGGGACAGAGCCCTGCCTTCCTTAAAGATGGGGGTTGGGTGGTATAAGATGAAGAGGAAGTGGTGGAGAGAGGAGTGATACACTCCGGTGGGAGTACTGGCACTAATACCCTTGGTCCAGCAGGGGGGCTCTCTTTCTCTGTCAACACAAGGACACATCTCATGTCATAAGCTGACAGAAAAAATGCAGGGTCTTTGTCTGAGTGTGAGAGGCTGGGTAGAGGACCACCTTGAGCAGCCGGCCTGCCGGGTGACAGCCTGCCGGACGTCGGCGTGCGGTGTGATCTCCATGTTTATGCTCTTTGTATTTAACCCCCAAGCACAGTTAAGCAGCGAACATCCCCCTAATGAAAGCAATACACAGACTTTCATCAGTCTGGGCTGAAAAACCCGCCATACAAGCATGGTAAACAAAAGAAATGCTGAGCACAGAGCTGAGGGTTACACTTTTTTAGTTCTGACACATATATAGTTGGAAAAATTCAATGATTTGATGTTTGTATGGTCAGAAACAACCAACTCAAACATAATCTTCTTGTTTCTGAAAGTGTAGAGGTGGGGTCATGTCCTCCCCAGTGTCTGGCCCTGTACTGTAAGCTGCACTGGGAGAAGATTAGGACGAACTCTATCTGATTTAATCAACTGTCAGGGGAAGGTTTACTTAACCACTGCTCAGCACCAGGAACGTCTGAGCTTCTGCTGTCACTGAGGATGACGCTTTCTTTATATTTCCAATTCTCTCAACATCAATGTGGAAATGTATTAGATTCAATACCTTTACATAAGGTGTGAATGTTGGCACATATGCAAATATTAAATTAATGTTTTTATAAGCTGCATGTAATGTATTTTGACAGTTTTTTAATTCAGTCTATATGGGTTAGTTTGAGGAGTTAGGGTTAGGGTTGGGTTTTATTTAATGACTAAAACTGATAAAAATTGACTGTCACAGTACACATCTGTGTCACAACAACTTACTAACCAAATCTGAGGGGCCAAACATTTTAATGTACAGTGTTTATGTGAAAATAGTTTGCCGATATATTGTTATCTGATTTATTTTTTTTTGTTTGTAAAATAACGGTATTGGGTCAGATTTTATTCAAAATTGAATTAAAGATAATTGAACAAGAGATGCATCATTTGCCATGTCATATCATGTACTGTAGGTACTGTATATAAGTCAATTTAAAGGACTATACCAACATTTTAGCATATTTTAATTCTTACTACAATTTGTGCATTCTTTACATTTTTGTGAGCATTTTTCAAAGTATACTGTACCATACTCTTACATTTTAATGAATTTTTCCTTCCCTCCAGACAGCCATTGATTTCAGTTCATTTCATACCACAGCTTGCAAATATAGATATGGATGGGTAATCTATCACAGTAAGAAACATGTTTTGTATTTTTTATGTTTGTCAAAGTTATATTGTTGCTTGGTATCACAGTGCAGAGGACAGCTGCATTAGCATGCAACACAAAACTTTTGGCAGCAACAAAAGCAGACATGATGTCTGACTGTGATTGATAATCTAACTGAAGGAAGTCTTTTTTATACCAGACAAAAATGAGCAGAAAGAATGGCTGCTTAAAAGGTAGGGAAACAAATCCAAAAATCTTAAATTCCATGGTATGTTTTGAAAATCATTGCAAAAATTTGATTTGTAAATTAAGTGAACGTGCAAAATCTCAGGTATTGTAAAAAGACACTTTACTTACTTACAGTTCTAATGTCAAGCAAGTATTTTGTCATATCAGATTTTACCTGATTTTTAGCCAGGTAATGATCATCCATTTCTCAGTATAATGTTTTTTTAATGCAAGCTGTAGAACAGATACACAGTGTCTGATAGGTTAGTAAGTTACTGTATGTCTGCTCAAGCTTTCTTTATAAAAGACTTTCCTTTGGCCCGAGAGCTTTTCTGTTTTGCAGCCGACCATTGTCCCTGCACATTTTCTCTAACCCTCTCCTCCAACATAACAACTTAACCCATAATGGCATAATGACAGTGTACAGTACAGCGCATGTTTCATTTCCATTAGTGATGTGACTCGCGCTCCTTATTGTTTGTCTACGAACACAGAGATTAATTTCAGGTTACTCAGCAGATCTGATGTTAAAGTGTTGGCGGCTCCCTCCAATTGAGATGTATAGTGTTTTCTCTTGCGTGGGGAAGCACTCCATTGTCATGCCATGCCATGTCCTCATTAGCATGCATGACATTCAGGAATTCACTAAAGAACATTTGCATAAATGAGCCCTCTCTTCTACGGAGGCGAAAGGCAGATGTAAGAGAGAAGCACTGAGTGAGGGAAGAGGGAGAGTGATTTAGGGAGGAGAGGGGAGGGTGGTGTAGTATTGCTCAGCTTGTTTATGAAAGGATATTTGGCAGGCTTCCTAAAAATGTCATGTGAATTGTCCGGGTCTGTGATTGGCCACTGCCTGTAATTTCCTGCCCTGTAATGGTATTGCCTGGCCACTCCAAACACAGAGCAGGGCTGTGTTAGCCTAAAATGGCCCCAATCTGTCACGTTGATGAGATTTTCTCTTTGTCTTAACTCATGCACTAAGTGCTGAAATGCTTCAAATGTCATGGCAGTCAGCTAACGACCAGGAAACATTCTGTGTATCCTCCCTGTCCTCCTCTTCTTCCTCTAACAGTTTGTTTCCAATGTTGTGAACATCTCCCTTCCTCTCTCATTTTCCTCTGTGCTCCGTCCATCCTCCCTCAGTATTTACCCCCTCCCTCCCTCCATCCTGTGTCGTTCCCTTAACGCTTTCCTTCATTAGGCTGTTGTGCTGGTTGTAACATTGGAGTAATCACATATGGTGCAGGCAGCAGCTGCTGATGCTAGCTGAAAATAGATCCCTGGTATGCTCAGCACTTTTCCTCCAGCAGCCTTGCTGTTTATCAGCAGCCCTGGATTAAGCCAGCCAGCCGCCCAGCCTCATTTAAGCTACCACTGCCTCACCATAACAGTCGGCATGGCTCGATCTACTGCAACTAACTGTGTGTGTATGTGTGGTCATGAAGAGAGGCTAATTGCAGTTATTTAAGTGTACACTTGCTCGGGTTGCTAGAAGGTTTGTGTTTTATTCTTTTTGCGTGTGCTGTATATGTGAATAGAATCTTAATGTATATGTCAATCCTCAATCCTCAAACACACAATTCATTATATGCAGCAAATACAGAAACGTGTGTGTGTGTGTGTGTGTGTGTCCATGTAGTGTAGTGCAGGGGTTCTCAACCTTTTGTAACTTAGGCCCACTTCTGATTGTTAAAAAAAAGGACCACCTTCCCAAATAAATAACTCTGGAGCTTCAATCGTTTTAGCGCCTCATTTGACAGGATTTCACCACATTCAACACACTGCTTTGCTCTGCCTGCCATTATAAGTCCAAATTTAATGTATTCAGGATCATATTTCCTCACCACATGGTTTGGAGCTTTTACTGGCACAGGGTTGTCTCCCACATTACTTTTCCTTTCAAAAACTGACCCAATTGTGTCACTGCAACCGAGGGAACGTTAGCTAGCTAACAGTGGCAAAACACGTTTGATGGTGACTTGGTGATATTGCGTAACGTAACATCATTGAAATTATGCATTTTAATTTGCATTTTTTTATTTATGTGAATCCTTGAGCACACTTAGATATTAAAATAACTAGCGTTGTAAATTACCAAAACTTTTTTTAAAAAATTTTTTATCTAACCATTTGGCAGTACCACTGCCTCCGCAGCCCACGAGATGATGCTCTGAGGCCCACTATTGGGCCGCGGCCCACTGGTTGAAAATGGCTGGTGTAGTGGATGTGCTGTGCTCATCAGTAGAGCAGATAGTCCAGCCAAAGCCTCTACCATCCCCCCAATTGGTCACACTCAGACACACTCACTCCCACCCACCCACTTACTCTAGCACACGCATACGTACACACATTCATACAGACACACACACCATCCCCCCTCACAGATATGGAGTCAGCAGCTTCCTCTTAACAATGACTGATTTGCCCAGTGCTGTTGAATTGTGTGTCAGCCAGAGCTCACTGCAAGATGCTTTAGACCAGAGGCATGCTGGGGAGGCTGCTGCCTGTGGATGCACTGGGTTAACACAAAAAGGATGGAGGTTCAAGCCAGCTGCAGTGCACCCTGCAGATAAAAAAAAAATACAGAAATATTTTGAATTAAGTGTTTATAGTAGTCCCATTACACTTTATAAGCTATATGCTAAAAGATGTGTATTTAGCATATCACACATCTGTTAAGACTGGTGCTGCTATGATGTTTTGCATCATAAACATTTGGCTGTCTGTAATATCACAGCAACAAAGACATTCAGCAGATGTGTAAGTGAGATTCACATGAGAATTAAAATTTAAGACCAAAATCAGACATACCAACAGCAAACACATTATAATAATAATAATTATGTGTATATTTATATTGTTTTTATAGCATGGTTGATCAAATATGGTCACCACTGTATTGTCAATGGAGGTAACAAGGCCACAAGTACTGATTTATAAACCCATCTGGAAATATTTTAAGATGTCACAGACCAGCTGAAAGAAATATTGAAAGATTTGACAGCTGTTGTGTGTCAAGAAGAAGTGCCTCACTTCACAATGCTGCAATTACAGTAGGAAATAAGAAACACATTTATTTATAGCTTTCCAAGAGAGACTCATATATAGTAATGGCTTCTAATAAGCAACTGTGGTTCATGGAAGAGAACAATGTGTAATGGAGGGACAACACCGTAAATGGATGGTGGAATTGATTGAAGTTATACACATAAGTTACACAGTTAATATCATGCTCTATGACATGTAATGTATATGTGACCCCCTTGAAAACAGGATGATACACCTCGAGGGGTTTATCCTGACATGATAAATTTGACTAATAATATGCTGTGGCTTTCACAGTCACCACATCACAGCACAGATAAACCCATTAGACAGCACTCTCCACCATCATCATCAAAAAACCAAATGAGGGAGCATATAGAAGAATGCTGTTCATCCCTCCAGAAACTTGCAGAATGTATTTATATACATTAGAAATCAACAAGAACAATCAATCAACAATCAAACAATGTTAAAACAGCTTTTAAATTACCCCTAAAATGCATTTGTATTCAGTTTAGTACAGTTTAATCTTGCAGATCATTGTGTTTAGCTGAAAGTCAAGTTGGGTGTTTACAATTTAAAGCTCTAATTCTCATATCTGTTCTTTAATCACATAATCCCATCTGTATTTTGGGGTCATGTTCCATGCAAATTGGCACATACACATCCTCCATTGTGCTGTTGAGTCCTGAGCCTCTACAATGTATTATCTCTAATTTCACACAGAATGTTTGGAAAGTGAACAAGGAAGAAGTCAATAAAGTACTGGCTCTACTAGGTTTAAACCTAAAAAAAAAAGCAGCCACCTAATGCACATGTTTATTCATCTTCCTGAAAATCCACAAAGCCAGATGATTTAATACATTCTTAGACTCTCTCAGATGACCTCAAGCTATTTTTTACTGACATATTTGTGTTTCCTCATACTACTTAGTAGTAGTTTTCTAGGTGGAAAAATCCACAGAGCAAATTCTGTGGTTTTTGAAACATGATTACTTAGGAGGGAAAATCCTTTTTACAAGTGGGGTGTCTAGCAGAGGCCACTGGACCTCTGGAAGCTGCTGCAGTGCTCACACAGTGGATACCGTTCCACCTTGGGTAATTCATCTTTCCCCAACAAAGGCAGCAAAACAATCAGTAAACAGTGGGCTCATTAAAACCACTCATCCCTTACATCTGCGAGCCTCTGTTGAGTCTTGTAAGAAAGACTTTACATCACTCAGCCTCTGAAAAGGTGCTTTGTAGAGCAAACAATACAGTCCCAGATTCAAAGTGAAGCCATTGCTATTGCATTTGTGAGCGCACCTTTTCTCTGTGTGCGGTTTGATTGCATTCCCTGAACAGTAATGTGTTTGTCACCAGAGAATGAACTAGGATAAAACTGCAGGGATTGGGTGCTGTAAAGCCTGAGCAAAATAATGAACGCAACATAGTGTGAATCTCACGCTGATCTCCAAACAGCAGACAAGCCTTGTATTAAAGCCAGCTCCTCTGGCTCCTTTCTCTCGTCTGTGTGTTCAGTGACAACAGCAGCAGAGGGCAGCCTGGACTTCTGCAGGCTCAGGAGCTTACTTAATTATCTGGCATTAAGACTAAATGGAAGGCTTCCTTCTATCATCCTGCGCCACATGGCCACAACGGGGATAAGCCATAGTCTTACAAACCATTAGGCTTTACAGGCAGTTGGCCTGAGGATGCAGGGCACTGACACAGAAAGTGAGGCTGTGGGGCCATTCTCTGATTGGAGAACATACAGTACAGAGCACTGCCTGACACATTTGTGTCAGTGTTGTGAAGGCAAAAAGGGTAAGCAAAGCAGTTTTTTAACTGAAGGTCCCAGGTATAATAGGGGCTGGGAATCAAACCTCAATATTTTGTTCATAGCACCAGCAGTTTACTGTCAAGTGCCAAAAGCTGGCATCAAATGTGTGATTTGTAATCTTTTAATTATTCTTCAGATAGTTCCTGATTGCAGATTTAGACCATTTTATTTAGGCTGCTTGTGTTTAAACAATATTTAACTCACAAGAACTTTGGCTTTGTTAAATGGAAAAAGTGTTTCTCGTGTAAGGTATCAATAAAGTATTACTAGGTATCAGTATCAAAGCTTTTGGAACTGATACGAATCCTCAGTACTGAGGCCAAAACTCGAAATTCACCCTTAGGTATAATTCACTGAGTAAGTCACAAAGATCTTTGATGATTGTTTTTTAAAAATTAAATGTTATCATTTGGCCCTCCAGCAATGCGCTTGTGTAGGCAAAACTAATGATATGACCACAGAGCAGACAGTGGTGGACTGCTGGAATGTCCCACAGGTTGTTATTATGAACATGAGGCTGGACACACAACCTGCCAACATCCCCAGAGCACCGGTTCTTCTTTACTGCTGCATAGAATGTTCAGTGCTGACCTGATAAAAAGATTAACCGGTACTTTACAATGTTTGTTTGTGGTCGTTGGAGCTGTCGGGTTGTCTCACCACACTCCAAGTGCTCTGAACAATGGTTGTACTGATGGTAATGCTGGCAATTTCCCTGTTTTTTTTGCAGGTCACTGCCAGGGGATTCGCCCCATTGTTGCAGTTTGCCTACACTGCTAAGCTGTTACTCAGCAGAGAAAACATCCAGGAGGTCATCCGCTGTGCTGAATTCCTGCGCATGCACAACCTCGAGGACTCATGCTTTCGTTTCCTGGAAGCTCAGCTGCGCAGCGAGGAGGATGGCTTGCTGCTCTGCCACAAGGTGGCGACGGAGGTGAACAACTCAGAGGATGAGAGCATGCAGTCAGAGGTAGAAAGGCCCACCTCCCCCAGGGCGCGGCGGTGTGCTGACACCCTCACCTCCTTTCGACACCCTGATGATGATCGGCTAGCAATGGCTATGCCCAGTAACTTCATGGATGGCCGGCTGGACTTTGATCGGCATGGAGCGTCAGACCTGCCACGATGCCCCAAGTACAGGAAATACCAGTGGGCTTGCAACAAGCACAATAATGACACCGCCTCACACACCAGTACCTCAGGTTTTCCAAGCACATTAAAGGAGAGTAGCGTTAGCGTGGCAGTGCCGGGTCAGGGCAGGCTGCCTCTGGCACAGATCAAAGTTGAACCACAGGCAGAGGAAGAGGCCATCTCATTGTGCCTGTCAGGGGACGAGCAGGAGGTCAGGGTTAAGGACAGTGTGACAGCCATGGAGATGGATAACCCCATATCTGTGGAAAAAACCAAGAGAACCAGGTCCCCATCCTGCCTCCGAGCCTTCTTCAAGAAAGGGATGGATGTCCCCAGTCTGCCCAACACATCACAGCAGCTATTCGCCAACAGACTTGTCTGCCCACAGGACAAAGGAAACTCTCAGGGAGATCAAAAAAAAGACTTCAGCCCTTTCACTGGGGAGCTGGGTCTGTCTGTTACATCCCCAAAGGACGTGGACGGTTTCCCTGCAGGGTTGTCCCTCAAGTCCGTTTCCTGCGATGGGGTCTGCAAACAGGAAGCTGAGATAGACCGCCGTAGTGTCATATTTTCCTCAGGGGCCTGCAACCGTCTGGGAACCCCAGCACATTCCTACCCTGGTGGGAACTCTTTGGAGATGGAGCTCACTGAGCACATGCCAAAGGGCCTGTGGGCTGGAGCCAGCCAGTCCCTGCCCACCTCCCAGACCTATTCTCCCAGCACCACCTCCTCTGAGCCCCAAATCCTGTGCCGCCCACGGCCCAACACCAGCTGCCCAGTGCCAATCAAAGTGTGCCCACGCTCGCCACCCTGTGAGACACGCACCAGGACTTCCAGCTCCTGCTCTTCGTACTCATATGCCGAGGACGGCAGCGGAGGCTCTCCCTGCAGCCTGCCCCAGTTTGAGTTCTCCTCCTCACCATGCTCCAATGTGGCACGATGCCTCAATGTGGACCAGCAGGAGCAAAGTGTGGGAGGGGATGCCCTTTTTAACCAGGTGCGGCCCAAGATCAAATGTGAGCAGTCCTATGGCACCAACTCCAGTGACGAATCGGGCTCATTCTCAGAGGGAGACAGTGAGTCCTGCCATGTACAAGAGCAAGGGCCAGAGGTGAGTGTAAAACATTGTCTTCAACATGTAACACACAATGTAGCCACCATATCATGGCTAATTATATCACAGTGGCCTGCTCTCCAGGTCTGCATTAGCAGTCATTAAATCATCATGTAATTGAAGCAGAAGTGTTCCGTACAAGATTTACAACACCACCAAAGGGCACAGATGTGCTTTGATATTATTAGTCTGATTTATGCACTGCTGTATATCTGTGTATTGAGTCTGAATATGTGAGCCTGAATGCACTAGGGCAGTCTAAATGCAGGAGGCTGTGTTGCTGTTTTTAAGACTGACTGGTTGATTATTTTAGCTGACAGTAGCATGTGTGAGAGAAGCACTGCAGGCGACTGAAGGGTAGAACTGCCCACTGAAGTGATTCCCTCTGTCTCCTTGCCAGTGCCAACTAGCTTAACTAGCTCATTTTATCTCAGTAGAAACACTGACATCTATAATCCACCTCTATAAATATGCATATGCTAATTCTCATTGTAGCCTAGCCGACTCCTGACATTTCTGATCTATTGACAATTAGCTCTGATGCCCAGCTGTAGTGAAGGGAATACAACCAATACATTACAGCAGTGATGTGCTAGGGCTATAAAGTTTTAATGGAGCGGCAGTTGCAGTGAGTTGAATGTGAGTGGGTGAGAGGTTCAGCTCGGTCTCATGATGGGACTGTAGTGCAGCTCAACAGTGCTGACGAGGATGAATAGCCAATCCTCTAATCATCTTCCCATAATCCACCTGGGCAGACGTACTCCAAGATGCAGACTAGACGACTGTTGTTGTTTACCGGGTAAAGATCAGTGAGGGAGCCTCTAATTCACAGATGGAGCACAGCACAGGTGTAATAACATCGGAATGAGCAGATTTCCCACCTGAAAGACAATAAAATCAATTAACAAAGAATAGTTTTGCTTCCTTGTAGCGCTGCTGTTTACTCATTTTATTGATTAAAATTGCCATCTGCATCTCAGGCCTTTCACTGACACATTCTGTTCCTGTCAGGTGATAACTTGGTAGCTCCAAAATGTCTCTCAAATGCTGTTATGAGCTTGGAAAATGAGCTCTTTTTCCCCTGGTTGGGATTTGAAATGCTTACAATAAACTGTACAGCACTACCATCAGTTATGAGGTTTTCACATGACACTAGCATTGTCATATGTCTTTCTTTGGACTGTAACATCATATGTTGGCTGCTGCAGAGCTTGAACCTAGGAACCTTTGGCTCCAGAATGCTTCATGTTACCACCAGGACATCTTGACTCTTGTGATATTACGTTCAGTGATGTTTTCTTGAGGGGTAGGCAGAATTATTTTGGATGAACTTGGTGGAGAGGGCTGCTCTAAGTGCACAGAGGAAGTAGAAAGGGAGAGAGGGAGAAAGTGGTGTGTTGCCATGGTGATCAGATTCACAGAGAAAGTCGGTGTGTTGAAAGGGTTAGAGCTACATGACAGGATTATGCTTTTCCGTGGAAAGAATTCGCTTCCACTGCACAAACAGAGCTGCAAAATAAAGAGGCTCAGCAGTAATGTGTAATTATTACCTTCATAGCGTGGCACACAACACCCATCGCCATCAGATTTATGGGCCTTTGAAGGGTCTGCTAAATGTGCCGCTGTAAATTATGTGGGATTGATTTACAGCACTGAGCTATCATCTGGGAGAGCAGCCCAAAAATGACGAGTAGACATTTCATTTTCCCTTGTCATTTCTTTGTGGGGTTATATGTATGTGTCAGCCATTGTAAGCGCTCCATTACTCCACACAGTATCCTCTGTCAAATATCTTACACAGGGTTATCTGCCAGCTTTCCACTCACTATCACAGGCTGTTGATAAGATTCTTCATGAACGAATGTTTCCCAGAAACGTTTCCTGCTCTACAGTTTATTGCACCGGCATTATGTTGGAGGTCACAGAGAGGTACTTACAAAATTAAGCTCAGTGTTAGGTTACTCCCTCTTGGTCTTTATGTGGTGAATAAATGCTACCTCATGCTTCCTGGGCCACTCTTTTGCCCCCTCTGTAATTCAGCCATACAAACAAACACAGGGAGAAGGCTGGCCTCACTGTGTTTGCAGAGCAAATGGCAGAGGGGGAAAGCAGCTTTGGTAAAAATAGCTGCAGCCCAGGACTGCGGACTGGACACAATGAATCCCGATGAGGAAGGAAGTTGTTAAAGTGCAGGCCTGTCTGCCCAAAGCCTAGTCATTCAAGGTAGAAAGAGTCACTTGAAGTCTCTGGGCAACTCCTGCTCTGTGGTTATGGGCTGTTGCGTTCATATGAGCCACATCTGTGTAGGGAACTATTAGCAGCTTCACACGGCAGACACTACAGGGTCACCTTAAAAGAGAGACTAAGCAACTTTTGAAAGAAGATTAATATATTCTTTACTTACAAATATAAAGTTGGACCCAAGTGTGGATCTTGAGGGGATTTTGATGTATTTTCCCACTGTGGTTTTGATCTGTTGCAGAGTAAATTGGTCTTACTTATTATGTCAGCAGTAATGTATACTGCTACAGTGGAAGTCTGACTTCTCAGACTCCTACGCAACAGCAATGATGGAATTAACTCGTTTTATATTGCACTTAAGAATAATGCATAATAATGTTAAAAAAA
Source organism: Maccullochella peelii (assembly GCA_002120245.1). Classification (NCBI taxonomy): domain Eukaryota; kingdom Metazoa; phylum Chordata; class Actinopteri; order Centrarchiformes; family Percichthyidae; genus Maccullochella; species Maccullochella peelii. The sequence goes on along the minus strand of LKNJ01001400.1, from coordinate 76,395 downwards.
AAAAGGGGAAAAGGACATTTTGGAAATTTTAGAGCTCCAATAATCCTACAGAAAAAATTAAGGGAAGGGTGAAATTTTAAATAAGAAATTAGAAATAAAAGTAAAAAATTATGGCTTTAGTCTGGACTTAGTAGTAGACAGTACAAGTGGTGTCAGTTGGAGTTGGGTACATGACCAGTATGCTAACGTAAGCTAATGTTTGGCAAACTTTGAATAGGTATTGTTCCCTGACTTTATGACTCTTTATTACTTGCTAATGTCTTAGCATTAATCACTATCCTAGAATTGCCACATAATTAAAAAAAGTTGAATTTATAAGCAATTAAATGTATTCTTGCTCAATTCAGTGCACTCAGGAACTTTGTTGCAACAACCTTACTTGGTTCGGTATGACCAGTAGCTTATGGTGGCTAATGTTAGCTAATGTTACGAAACTTACATGTCACTGGGTGACGGATATTACTGAGCCACTTCACTAACTTTATGACTCTTCTGTACTTGTGGTACTATTACACTATGTTTTAGCATTCACCATTATCCCATAATTGCCAAATAACAATAAAAATATAAAAGTAGAATCCAATAGCAAAGAAGACATTTCTTCATTCTATACACTCTATGACCAGTATGTTGGTTAGCTAATCTTAGCAAACTTTAGATAAATAACTTTATAACTCCTCAGTGTCCACTTTTAAGCAAAAGTTACAAAGGCTTCCCAGCAGAACCACATGACAAGTCTCAAGTCAGTGAGGAGATTAGAGCGTGCAAGTCACAGTTTATGTTGTGTAGGCTGCCACAATCCCACCTGGACTGGACAGTGCTGAAGGAGAATTTGAGTACTGCGACCTTGCCACTGCAACCACCAGCATCTCAGCTGAGAATGTATCATGCTTCTCTACACAGCACCGTTTGTACCTCAGTCTATCTCCGCTCTCTGTGTCTCTCAGAGCTCCAGCTCCTGGTTGCAGTGTAGGCGTTGTGTGTAGCTCATTCTAGCATATTGTCTGGCCACAGCAGTGCAAATATTGATCTCAGAGCAAGTGGGAGGAATTAGGAAGTCCTAGTACATCAGTACATTGTTTGTTTTTTATCAGGCAAAACATGAAACAGAATGAACATGTGACAGGTGAAGAAGTGGACAGACCTTAATATTAGTTCTGCTACCCTTGCACAATGCCATTACCCCCCAAATTGCCCCTGGAGTATACATTACATCGCTCTGGAGTGCTGAGTGGAGCAGGACAACGAACCAAACAGAGGAGATATTGTGACGTTCTTATTTGTAAGAGAAGAGGATAGTGTGTGTGTGTGTGTGTGTGTGTGTGTGTGTGTGTGTGTGATCAGGATGGAGTGGAGATCCCCAGGATGCTGTTACATCTGAGTTACACCAAATGTACAGTACATGGGCCCTCAGGGCCAGCTGGGGCACAAAAACGACTCTATTCCTCTGCAGGCCTTACATCCTGTGGTAGTGCTGGGTCCAGCTACCTAACAGTGGTAATCTGCAAGATTCTTGTTGTGTTTATTTTGGCTATGACGTTGCAGCTTGGAAGCCAGTGCTGTGGTGTTTTTGCAGTCAAATTCCCAGAAATAACTTGGCAATCAAACAGTGTGTCCAGTAAGTTTTCTGTGTTGGTGTTGTTTTTTGGGATTTTTTTCTTCTTTTCTTAGTTAACTACCCATTTCTTCTCATGCTTACTCCAAAAAAACTGCAGTTGCTGCTGCCAGTAAAGTAAAAAGCATCAGAGGAGTTTTCCATGGAAATATCTGCATGACACCAAATGCTTCTTACATAAAGCTTTTTATGAACCTAGTACTTACAGGTTGATATTATTCATGATTACATCATTCAGCAAGAGAGTAATGGTAAATGGATGGTAAATGGACTTTTACTTATATAGCGCTTTTCAACCATTGAAACGGTTCCCAAAGCGCTGTACAGTAATCTAAGCTTTTAACAGTAGTCTAATTAGAGCAACAAAATAGTAGTTTATTTATCTGAAAATGTTGCAGAGTATTATTTACCCCCAGGACAGAAGAGTTACTACTGAACCTACCAGCATTATCATCATTAAGATCTGGCTCAGTACATGCATGAGTGGAGCTGCACCATAATCCCATTTACAAACAAGTGAAATGTAACAGGGTTAATTACAGAGATAGTATAAAACACAAATCTGCAGAATTCTAAATCTCATCTTACAAGATAAGGTCTCATTTTACTTTGGATTAGATAAGGGACAAGTATTACACAGACCTGGACCAGAGGTGTCAGGCAGCAATCATTTCAGAAAATTGCTTCAGCTTTTAAAGCAAACTGCCAGAGAAAAAATCTGTGTTGATAGCCACAGGGCCTTTGTGTGAAAGTACTGCCAATAGAGAGTGACTTTTGTGAGAATGAACTGAATGTTCAGAGCAAGTCAAGAGACTGTAGGTGAGTTCAGAGCACAGTGACCCCTCCCAGTCCGGGTCATCCATCAAGTCGTCCCACCCTGCTACAACTCACGTCAGGTATCCACCTGCTGCAGGCTGCCAGCTGCCCAGCCTACCACACACTGCAAAAATATCCAATATATTTTAACCAGTCCTCACATCTACAATTCAGACTTAAAAGTGTTTTTAAAGTGAACAATCTGACAGGATTGGATAAGATCATTTTACTACCATGCAACAAGAAGTCTCATGTCTGTGTGTTAAATACAGAGCTGGAGTCTGGATGTGGTTAGCCTAGCTTAGCATAAAGACTGGAAGCAGGGGGAACAACAGTTTATCCATCCACTCAGTGCTTTTGTAAAGTATACCAAACTTGGTAACCTTACTGTGACAACAAGATTCCAGGAAGTACACAGTCACTGCACCCAGCTGTTGCTCATCAAGAAATAGTTCCAGCATGTAACTCCTCCTAAAACTACAGATAGTTGTTTTTATATTTCTGTTTGTCTATTTGTTCAATTAGATAGAGCTTTAGACATATTAGTAGGCTTTTTCACTTTAAACAGAGCCAAGCTAATTGTTTTACTCTCATTCCAGTCTCACCGCTAAGCTAGGCTAACCACATCCAGCTCTGTATTGGCACAGACATGAGATTGATATTGAGGAAAATAAAGTAAGTGATTTTCCAAAATGCTGAATCATACTGGTGGAGCAGTTTTGTTAGGATTGGTTTTAAAGGAAAAATTCAAAATGTTGGCATTACTAGCTACTGTAAACACATCCCAGAACTTTCTCTTCACTGAATGCAGAGATAGGTTTACTATGAATCTTGACTCATCTGACTTTGGGTAAGATAGGAAACAAAAAAAAGATTGAGTACTTTTGTAATTTATTCCTCCTATGATATTATTGTACGCAACATTGACATGAGCAGTCAGAAGATTTTATCTACAGTTTATGAAAATAAGACTCAAGCTGTAATAAACCAGAACATGTATTAAAAGAAATAGTCCTTCAGCAAGTGAAAATGATCAGCTCACTGAATTTTTTACTTGTCACATAAATAGTATTTTGAGCCTGAATTTGAGACTTTAAAACATCCATTATTTTGTAACAATGTACAGTGTCAGGGCTGAGGACCAGCGCTGTCTGATAACAGATGAGCCCTACATACTTTTCACTCTGTACCCCATATGCAGCAAAATGACCCAGAGAAAGGGAGTGAAGAGAAGTGAGAAACAAATGTAAATACAGAACAGTTGGGTGAGAATTTATGACCACCGTCGAAGAGTACTCTGTCATTCCAGCCTTGCTGCTGAACTGGTTCTCGTGATGGAGCAGCTAAATTTAGCCGCCCCCTGCGTACCAGGGACTGGTGGATGAGGGGGAGAAAGAAAGCATCACAAGGTCGCAGTGTCTCCTTCCCCCTTGTTTTTCAAGCCTGGTTTGGCCAAAGATCCTCTCAGATCCTTTGGTGGAAAAGTTCACACTTCAGTAACCGCTGTGCACTATGGCATGCAAGCTATCTAATCACAAACAGAGTCATCTTCTCCTCTGCTTTAGATGAAGCTGGCAGCTCGTACTGATGTTTTTTAGCTTTCACCGCGCCTCTCTTTGAGGCTGGAGTTATCATGCCCTGGCAAAGTAGCTACCGCCGAATATGGCCTTGAAAGCTCGGGCCATTATTTATTCATGTGCCTGCATGCAGATGTCGAGCTGAGATGAGAAATAGGGCTCCTGGTGGCTCAGAGGGCTGCACTTCTAATGAGGAAACTCAAGCCTTTCTCTTCAGGGACAGATTGACATCTAGATTTGCTCTTCAGTGAGGAGTAATTTCGATTCTGTCATGTGTACGCACCTTGCCTTATTCCCCTGAGCGCGGCGCTTACACCAGGTAAAGCGCCAGCCTTGGCTGTGTACCGTCTGGTGGAGAAACAGAACTGAGCCTCCACCTCTGCTGCAGCTTATGCCTGCAGTCATCTGAGCGGTTAAGGGTCCCAGGGTGCATCTGGCCCCGCTCAAGCAGTGTGAGTGTGAAGTCGCATCTTTACTCCTCTTTCTCCTCTCTTCCTCCTTTGTTTGACTTTGTTCTTCCTGCAATTTTGCAGAGGCAGCCAAAGGGAAAGGGAAAGGGAGAGGAGAAAGAGAGCTACAGCTCCTCTCATCTCTGCCAAGCTCTCCGGCTGTCTTCCCCTGGCTCTTTGTTACGCCTCCACTGCTTTACTCACTGCCTAAAGCTACAGCTCCCTGGTGCACACAGATACGCTGGGGTGGATCTGCCTATGATGTGCTTATCATAAGGTTTGCCATCACCTGAGGCTGACTTATTGTTGCTCTCCAAACTGAGAAAAAGAGAATAAACATATACAACCTTGATATGTTGTCATATCAGTGAAGAAATACCACACGGCTTTCTGATTTTGGTTTGCATTGCCAAATCACTGCTGCATTTATTCCACTAATTCTTTTGTTCTGCGGGCCGAGAAGACTGCTGCTAGTTGCTGGTGCAGATATTTGTGCCCTTACAAATCACCTGACATCTTTCCAGGTGCTAAGGGACAGATGGAGAGGGACTCTCTTTTATTGCATCACCTTTTCCCCTCTGCTTGCTACATGTTAAATATGAGGCAAAGAGAGCTGAAGGCTCACTAATTCCTGCTCTGTGATGCATGTGGAGCAGTGCTCTTTTGCCATCTTGTGGTCATATGTAGTAGGCACAATGACTCACCTGGTAAATTCTCCTCTATGTACCTGGTCAATTTAGCCATAATCTTTCATAATCTAATCACACAGGAGATGTACATTAAGAGAAGCAGACAAGTTAGAGATGTTTTTGTTGTTGTTTGTTTTGAAATTGAGATGTGAATCATGCAAAAGTAGGGTCCAGTGTGTGCCACCAAAATAAATATAGACTTCTAAAGTGTTTGTACATATAAGTCAAAAGAGTGGATTTACTGTCATTTTATTATATACATCAATTGATTTTGTTCCCAATATGTAGTGTTCATAACAATAGGCAATAGTCTTTGAAAATAAGAAAATCCAGTAATTCTGTCCTTTAGACCAAAATAATCTGTGATAAAAAGAAAAAGAAAGTTGCCTTGTACTCCACACCGAAGTTCAAGGCAGGCATGTTCACCACCCTATCAAGACACATAAAAAAAAATCAACTGGCGGCAATGTGGAGAGTTCTGTTCTATTCTTCCTCATCACCACAGATGGTGGAAATCCAGGTATTACATACCATCTCTGGGAATCACTGGTGAGTGAATTGTGAACCGTTATACTGCCAGTGTAGACAGCTGTATCAGCTGAAGCTAGGACGAACGAGAGGAGACTCTCTAGACACTCTAGACTCCATACAAAAGATGAACTTAGTATTTTGTATGGGCATCTTCCATCCACCTTAATTAATGTTCAATAATAAGTACATTACAATGTCTGGTCTTTTCCTTCCTTTTCCAGGTGAAGCTGCCTTTCCCCGTAGATCAAATCACAAATCTTCCACGGAACGACTTCCAAATGTTGGTGAAAATGCACAAACTGACCTCGGAACAGCTCGAGTTTATCCACGACGTGAGGCGGCGGAGTAAGAACCGCATTGCGGCGCAGCGCTGCCGCAAGCGGAAGCTCGACTGCATCCTGAACCTGGAGTGTGAGATCAGAAAACTGGTGAGTCGACTGTTTCCACCAATACTGACTGTCATCAACTGTCATCTGTCCACGAAACTCTCCTACTCTGATGGTGCGAAAGTGTTGATAGAATGGGGCTGCTCTAAACAATGCCTACCCAGAGTGCCTTCTGGTCGCCATGCTGAGTGTGTGGAGCAGAGTGTGGGTTGGTGAAGCCCTGGTTCAATCTGCAGGCAACTGTCTTTCTGTGGTGGGTTTGAAACTGAAAGTGTTTGATTTGTCAGCCTTCGGAAATGTTACAGCAAGTCCCATGATAGTAATAACAATAAACCTTTTATTATAAACCTTTACTTATAAGTACATAAGATGCAGCTCAAAGAACTCACAGACTGGCCTGCTCCAGCTGTATGCAGTGAGAAAGAGTGTTATGATGTAAGAGGAGAAAAAGTTCAGTACAGTATGTGAAAGGGACATTAAAGGATAGATTCACATTTTTTCAAGTCCGTCTTAAATCAATCGTCAGGTGCCCATAAAAGTTCATTCAAACAAGTTTTCTTGCCATTAAAAGATCCACACCTTTAAAGTGAGTCATATTGTGTGTGTGTGTGTGTGTGTGTGTGTGTGTGTGCATGCAGGTGTGTGAGAAGGAGAAGTTGCTGACGGAGAGGAACCAGCTGAAGGCGTGTATGGGTGAGCTGTGGGAGAACTTCTCCTGCCTGTCGCAGGAAGTGTGCAGGGACGTCCAGCTGAGCCCCGAGCAGGTCCAGTCTTTACACCACTACTGCCCCGTGCTGCGGCCCTCCAACTCCACTGCCAGCAACAACGCTGCCCACGAGCTCAAGCCTGCCCCCAGCCCCAACACCACCACCAGCATCGACCTCACCGGCCATTCAGGCTCAGCCACACCGGAGCCCGGCTTCCACGGGTCATCTGGCCCCTCAGAGAGCGAGCCCGACTTGGCCGTCAGAAATGGGGCAGACAGAGATATGGACGGCCAAGATGCTAGTTTGTACACAAAGTCAGGACTTTCCGTGGAGAAATCCAACCAGACGGTAACGGTTGATTTTTGCCAAGAAATGACTGACAAATGTACAACTGATGAGCAGCCAAGAAAGGACTGTACTAAGTAGTGGTGGTTCTCTGTGTTGTTGTTTTTGATGGGGGTTTTTTATTATTTAATTTTACTCTTGTGACAAACCCTCTCTCTGGGTTGTTGAGACGGTCAGCCTCCGCCAGTGTTCACTGAAAAACAAGCTTTGTTTGTATTTATGTCTTTGTGCTGTTTTTTTTTTTGTTGGTTTTGAACGGTTGACACTAAAGTTGTCTTAACAGCAGCAATACTGTTCTCCAGGTATTCTCCTCTTACCATGACAGAGTGGGAACTTCTCACCAAACCCTTACAATGGTGCTATACCCGCCCCGGCAGCAACCTCTACAGTGGAGACTCTGTTCTTCATTTGTCACACATCACAACTCAAAGTTGAACCTCATCGGACCTAAACAGCAGCTCCCTTTGTCTCTCTGTGTACCAACAGTAACTCTGTTCCTGCCTTTCTCTTTCACATTTGCTCTTCTCTTTTTCCCACTCTGTCTCTATCAATCTTCTCTACCTCTTTCTGTCTCATTGTCTTTCTCTCTCTCTGTCTGTGTTTTTTCTCTCGCTATATCTCAGTGGCCCTCTTCGTCACAGCAATTCAAACTCAGGAAAAAAATCCTCTGAATGTTCAACCTAATTCATGAAAAATAAGAATACAGCTTCTGTACGTGAGGAAGTTACGATGCAGTTAGACTGTAAAATGTTCATATGCAAAAAATGTCTTCAAGGGTCTCGCATTTGTATTTCTGTACAGGAGAAGTTTGTACAGACTGTAACCGAAAAACATTCCTCCTTTGCCTTCCTCAGCACTGAATTGAAAGGAAAAAAAGGTTTTTGCAGACGGTTAAATGGCTATTTTTATTTTCCACTCATCAGCAATACCATTGTATTTGGATGTTGTAACGGTGACTTTCAAGTGCTTGTTTGGCAGAAATGTATATAGTACGGAGCATGATGACTGTAACAGTGATTTTGTACACGTAGCGACTTAGATGTTTCTTTTTCACCGGGGTTATATCAAGCACCTTTTTGCTAAGGGAAAATCTTTGCTTTGCTGTTTCCTGTCCTGCCTAATGAATGCTCCCCATCATGGCGGGTGTTCTTATACTCAGGAAATCAGCTCGACATGTAGACACACACGTACAGTACATACAGAGACATGCGTCAACACACACATGTAAAATTTTGAGCCCCGTGCATGTATAAAAAGTTAGACATTCAAGATGTGTTTTTTAACGCATGGCTCAGGCCAGCTCCTCTCCACCTTTGACTCCTCTTTAAATGTGAAAAAAGAGTTCTGCCTTTGTTTTTTGGAGGAAATCTTATTTTTTATCAGTATTTAAAGATGCTATTTGTGTACACTCTCGCAGACATGCTTTAGGTTTCTTCAGTGTTGACGTTTGATGTTCGGAGAGAGCAAAAAAGCGTAGCCATCAAGTGACATATACTTAATTTTTTTCAAATTGATCCTATAACACCTATTGACAAAAAGGGAAAAAAATGACTTAATTCAGGCACTTTCTGTCCACGCTCAGAGCCATTTAGCACTTCAATGAGGGTCTTAGTCTTTGTTTCAGACCCCTTAAAAGTCTGAGACTGGAGCACTTAAATTGGCCCTTCAGGAGGAAGCATCTTGTTGATATGAATATATGAATATACAATTAAAAATATCTCTATGAAGAAGACATATCTGAAACCTAAACACAAAAGGAAGCTAATGTTTTAGTATAAGATTGTTCACACCTTATCTTGTAATTCTTTAGGAATTGAATAAGCTAATTCAGAATTCATTTGACGTGAAAACAGTGTATGTGTTGTCCAAATGATTAAGTAACAATCATAAGATCGTAACACGTTTGCCCTAATTGTGCATTTATTTGAACATCCTACTTTGTGGTGTGCATGCATGCTGCCTATAGCTATACGCCTAGTTAGTTTGTCTAGCTTCTGTCTGAATTTTCTCTGGAGCAGTCTGCTTTTAAAATTATACTAAATTTCTATATATAAACAAGCTGAATTATCTCAACCCTCACTAGAGGCAGGCTTTATGTACAAGCAGGGCCATACTCTAGGACAAAGGTTGAATTCAATTGGAATGTGAAGCTTTAGTCATTGCTCTTGAAAACCCCAGTTCAAAATGGCACTCCCTGTTAGCATAATAGAGAGCTGAAGCCAATGTCATCTCTAGACACTAGCTTCTGACTTCTGTCTCTCATTGAGCATTTCTTCCACGGTCTTTCTGAAAGACAGAAATGTGTTCCTGAAGTTTACTATACTTACTGTAAGATAAATGAGTATCTACTACAGTACTTGCTATTAAAAATGCAAACCCTTCATGATTTTAAAAATCTAAACAACAATGGTTTTGTTAGTATGCAAAAAACTACAGTTTCTGTGAAGTTTAACCAACCAAAATACATCACAATATCTATCCACGCTCTACTCTAATGTCTAATGTTGGTTACTTTTAGCAGCAATCTCTGCTGTCTAAAAAACATTGTTCAGCCTTCCCTGTCTTGCCATTACTACAGCCATGTCCAAGCTAGCTTCAAACCACTCGACTGGCCTCTTTTGTGATGCTGGTGGCTCTTTGACCTGTCTTGGTGGTCTTGGGCTTGTGTGAAATGGTGTTTGTGCTGCTTGAATTTACCATCCTTATCTATGCTTATGTGAACCACAGCCCAAAAATTCTGGTTTCATTCTCTGTGTTCATTGAAGCTTTAGCCACAGAGACCTTCAGTCTGTAACACCACTCAGTTTTTTTATATATCTCCATTTGAGCAAAGAAAAAAATCTAAAACTTTCATGTAGGATTGATTCTACTCGTACTACAGATATAGTAAAGAGGCTTTTGAGTTTCTGATGTGTAAGTAAGAGTGTGTATGGGGAATTATATCAAAAGTATAAATGTAGTAGGCATTTCAAATAAAACCACTAAATACTTTCTATTTCATTCTATTTTGGTGGTTAAAACTTGAATTGGACACCCTCACCTGGTTTGGAAATTGAACTGCTGCTATGAAGCTAACTCCATCTCTTTTGATGACATCATACCCAAGATTTGAAGTGGGCACAAAACGTTTACACCTCGAACTATTTAAATGCAGGTTCAGCTCTTCATATCAGTCTACATAGTAAGATCTGAACTTTGGGGTTTTGTTCAAGAAGTAAGAAAACCTTATTCAAAATCACATTGATATTTGTAATAATATATTACTTAAAATGCAGACCAACCTTGCTAAACAGTATGTTGTGCGGTTCATGCACAGCCTTTAATGAACACCATCTACTTTGTTAAAATCACAAAGGGTTCAAATTCTAGATATTCTAAATAGAAAGTGCTGTAGTCGATACTTATTTTTCTTAGAATGGATAGTAAACAATATATAGCCATTTATAGCAGATGGTGGGGGTGCAACTAAGCCAGCCTAGCAATTAGCCACACCCCGGGACACCACCTACTCCTCCACCCAACTTTGGGTGATTTCTTAAAATATGTGTATTAACATGGGACAGGCTGAAACACAGTGTTTCATTACCCTTTAAGATTATTTCGAAGCTACAAAATTTTAATTCCTTGAACAATCTATGTGAGTATTTTTTGGCAAAATAAATCTGGGATTTGAAGTCCTCCCCCTGACTTCAACTGATGTAAATTTTAGATGTAGTTTCAAATATGATCTCACATGTGAGACTGTTTCTGTTCTACAGCCAAACAGAGTAAGTGTATTTTATAAACCTGAATCTTTTGACAATTCAAAGACTAGTCCCTACTTTGTAAAGTACATAGATCTACACATGCACAAACACACGCACACGTATAAATATATTCATAGAAGACACACAGTACATACATTGTGGCACAGCCTGAGTGCGGAGCAGTTGTGGTTCAGCCCTTTTTCCTATTTGTGCTCTTTTCATTCATATGTATATTTACTGAAGCAAAAGAGTATTTACCAATTTACCAGGTGGAGATTCTACCAGAATCAAGCCAGAAAACTAAAGTGGAACCACCTACATTACAGAAGCTTCTTTTCTGCAAACATTATGCAACTCATTCTATTTGTGTACTTTTTTATTTGCTTGATCTTAAATTAAGGAAGCCAGGTGTTGCATTGGGAAACACCAACTCTGACTTTATGTTTTTCTGTTTGTAGAAAATTAATTCATGAAGTTTGTCTTGTATCAAAGCTATTGCAACAAAGGCCCCTGGGTATCTCTTCAGATGTCCAAATAATATTACAATGATCACATTCTTGTTTTTTGTAGCAGAATTTCTTTTATACCTATTGAATGTTGATAATTCAACTTAACAAATCCTTAGATTCCTATAGTGCTAAGATGAAGAGATACAACAAACAGTCCCCTGAAGCACACTCTCTAGTCAGCAAAGCTTTTTGTCCAGACCTCTCAGAGCTCTTTGAGCCTTGCTGCATGCAAAAATAAAATTCTCACTTACCTCTTATGGCATATAGTCATGTAGATATTTGTTATAAAGTATTTGTCTAGGTTTTGGGATATCTGTCTCTTGAGATTTCTGCCTACACTCTTAACACAATGGAAACATTTTGTTTGTGGTGCTCTCATTACTCAAACAGTTTTTTGCAAAAGTTGTAATCACATTGAAAACTTAAATTAAATTAAAACTACCTCCATTCTGTTGGGGTGGTGGCATAAATCTCAAACAATCTCAAAACTTTGGCAAATAAAACCAAAACTATATGCATGACTAGATACCAGTTGAGACAAGTGAGAAAATATGTTTTTTTGTCACTTGGGTAGTGCCTCAGGGTGGCAAGCATTTGAACCTGCTCTCTTTATCACTCTGAAGCAGACTTTTTTCTTTTTTTTGACTTGCTTTGTTTGAAAAGTCAAATAAAACCTCCCTTAAAATGACTTAATATTACTTAAAGCTGCATTAATTTATTTTTTAGCCACTGTAAACACAACATTGACATATTATCACCATATAAAGTTTTTAATGGCTAATAATTTTGCAAACAGTTGCCTACTTACGCATCGAGTAGAGTAGACAGAGAGCAACATTAGCATTCATTTGGAGTGGTGTTTGTGTTGAAAAATATATGTGTCTTTAGCTGCTAAATGGTCCACTATGTTCACCAGCTAGTAGATCACTTTATCTCTCTGCCTTTTGCTGCTGGGCTGGTAGCGCACAATGACTTTTTCAAAGCTTTTTTTTTTGGCTAAAAAGATGAGCTAAAAGAGGCTACAAAGCTCTGCAGAGCTGAAGGGAAATGCAGAGTTGGTGATAATTATGTGTTGGTTCGTCACTACGAGCAACACCTTTCACATTACACAAAGTCATCTGAGCCATTGTTCATATAAAAATATTGATTAATGCAGCTTTAAAATTATTGTAACATTAATAATTCTATGCATAGAAAACACCTAAAATAAATTTCATACTTAGATATGAAGAATCTTCCAGGTTACTTTGTGCAGGCTCAACACTTTTTTGGTTATGGCCATTACAGCAAATTGATTTAAGTGAAATTTTTTGCTGTTGCTGTAACTATGTATGTATTGAATGCTTGTACCTTTTTGCTGTGTATTTGTCTTGTTTAGTTAAACTTCTTTTTGTTGCTGCTTCTCTGAAACAAACACTGGCTTTTCAACTCCAAAGGTTGTTCTAAAGAATATGAACAAAGACATGCCTTTCTCACAGATTGCTCAACTTTATTGAAAAAAAAACTGGTATTCTGGTTGAATGCGCAGGCTGAGATCATTGAGTAAAATATAAAAATGGAAAATGTTTACAAATAGGTGTCATGTCATGTTTCATCAATTTATGCCATGTAAAAATCGTTTGGTTCAATTGGACTGGTTCTTGGTGTTGTGTAATGAGACAAGCAATGAGTTTCCTCCCCTTGTCTTTAATCCAACTTTTGGGATGGGTCAGCATTACATGGATACAAGTGCACCTCCGATATTTGCCTTAGAACTTGCAGAGGCCATAGTTCACATTCAAGTGAAGTGAGTGTATGCAGGGGCCTGGGCCCCCATCCCCGAGTCAACAGTGCGGACTTTCTCACACTTATCTACCTGTGAAATCCTTCATACCTCTCATAACTGGTCAATGACTGTATCAGCAAACTGCATCAGGTGTTTTTTCTACATGCTTTTTACACAGATTATATGGATTATTGTATTAGTAGATTTTGGTGCATCATTTTTAATGTAATAGCTCTTAAGCTTGTAGTTGTTGTTTTTTCTTTAATTTTTCTAGATGACTGTTTTGTGTTAATATTGTCAATTTGAAATAGCTGTTATTTGCTTATTCTCTACTAAGAGTTCTTACCTTTATAATTTTTAAATGCTACATGACCCTAATTAATTAAAATGACTTAATAACCATTGTAAATACGGTATTGTGCAAACTCCATTTTCATTCATTTCAATTGCTAGTGTTCTATAAATGACTTTTTTGTCTAGACACCATTTCTCTTTATGAAATAAAGAAACATGCATATCATGTTTTGTGTTTTGTGGATGTTTTTGCAAAAACATGACAAAATGTTGGTCAGTTTAAAAGCTGCATTAATTGATCTTTTTGGCCACTTGGGGGCAGAAAAGCAAGCTGCAAACACAACACTGACATACAACCATATAAAGTTTGAAATCTTACAACTAAATTCATTCATTTGGAGTTGTGTTTCTCATTTCTAAGGTCATGTAATGGCCAAACTGGACAGAAATCCTTTTAGTAGAATGAGAAGTACATAGTAATCTGCTTATTAGTTTTTCAGTAATGTTCATGTATAAGTAAACTTTTTGACCCAGGGAAAAGGCCATGCGGTTATCACTATCAGCCAGGTTTATGCTCAGTGAACTATGAATATCCACACAAAATTATATAATAATCTGGACAGAATAGTTGTTGAGATATCTCGCTGTGGACAAAGTTTTGGACAGGGCCAGCCAACTGGCTGACATCACCATCAGCAATAGCTGCCACACTGTAAGCTTCATTAGAGCCATTCTAGACTAAACAACATACCACTCAGACAAAACAGTTTGGTCTTGCTTAAGAGGGAAAAGTGTTTAATAGAAAAAACAACAGGACAACAGAAACATTCACAATAAAAGCTTAAACAGATATATTCATAAACAATATTGGGCTACTCTCAGTCAAAACAAAATGTTGAAATTGAAGAGCCCTATTTTCTCCAGCTCATTCAGTATAATTAATGATAAACACTGGTTTAGAGAGTTCTCTCATTATATTGTTTTTATTTATTTATTTATTTTTATTTTTTTTGTGGTTGCCAATTCCAGAATCTTCAATTACAATCTTCAGCCAAATATCTTTGCAACAGGCTTTTGGTCTCATTTTATGAGCAGTCACATATGCTTTGAGCCAAATATCACTTTGATTCATATTTGATGTATGGTATCCAAAAACTATGCACAACCCTAAATAGCATGTAGTTTGCAAACTATCAATATGAAAATATCAGATGCTGGAGATTTCATTTGTACAGTACATGCATTTTTTGTCTGTGGAATGCCATGTTAACTTTTCATGTTCATGCACAATACATTCTGTATAAACATACTATGAAAACATAAAGTTACAGTTGAGAGACGCAACGCTTTGCGATCAGGATCCCTCTGTCCCTTTAGAACTCTATGCCTCTAGCTTGGTTCCAAAAGAGTAATTTTCAGTTTACTTTTTCATGATTGAAGACAGCTCCAGAATCATGCTCTGAAAGAAAGAAAGATGTGTGGACAATGCATGGTTATTATTCAAATCACAGACACAAACACATTTCTCTTAACAGCAGCTGAAAATCTAGTTTTTTCCAACCTCCAGTGGTTTAACTTTTAACCTTGTTGCTGTGATGTAGAAGTGTACTCCAGGGTGTGTCAGTACCATGTGAAATCATTCATGGGTGTGGTTACAGGTGCAACAGAACAGACTTCTGACCAAACCCAACCACACCAGAGGTGCACCACACTGAAACTTTCAACCAAGTTGCAAGGATACACTGCTTCTCAGCCTAGTTGTAAGTTAGTCTTTAAGATATTTCCCATTTTCCTTACATTTCCAAATATCCAAAATAATAAGGATTGCGAGATAAATCAGAGGGGCAGCAAAAATGTCAAACAAAATAGAAAAGACAGACAAAAAAACAACCTCAAAACAGTTGCTACACAAAATAATTTTTTCAGACTTTGGGGTTCTACAAATCTAACAATTTTAGTGGTTTCACGTGGTAGATTTCATTATTTTTTATTTGGTCTGCACTATTCTCACTTGTTGGAAACAAATTATGTCACTTTACTTTCATGCACCATTCACCATTTACCAATAATTTTATTAAAATGTGATGACAGTTGTGGGGTTGCTGCAGTTGTCGGTCAAATCTCATCAAAACAGATTAGCTAAATTAAACTCTAAATTATGGCGACACAGTGCTGCAGTGGTTAGCACTAATCCAGGGTGTAGCCTGCCTCTTGCCCAATGTCAGCTGGGATAGGCACCAGCCGTCCCGTGACCCTCTGAGGATAAGTGGCATAGATAATGGATGGATGGAAACTCTAAATGAATAATACCTAAGGTCGCACTTTGGTTGTTGATTATTTAGTCATGGACATTCAATTCAGTTTTATTTATATAGCGCCATATCATAACAAAGTTATCTCAGGGCACTTTTTCATAAAGAGCAGGTCTAGATCGACTCCTTATGTTTACAGAGATCCAACAATTCCCACCAAGAGCAAGCACAAGCAACAGTGGCAAGGAAAAACTCCCTTTTAACAGGCAGAAACCTCAAGAAGAACCAGGCTCTGGGTGGGCGGTCATCTGCCTCGACCGGTTGGGTTAAAGGTTTTAAGGTTATAGAAGGACTTAAGATTTGAAAACAAGTTTTCAGGGGCTTTAAAGGATCATAAGACTACAAGGCCAGCAGAACACTGGTCTACACATAGGTATGTGTGTGGCTAATGTCAATCTTGAATAGAGACTAGATTCATGGAAAGGAGTGTGTCGTAAAAGACCTAAGTTCGGTGGTAAAACACTGTATGGCAGAAACATATAGTCAGTTATACTCATCCAAGATAGCCAAGTAGTGACATTTGTTGCTTTAGGGGCTCCAGATAAAACATGACTAGATGATCATTTTCTTTTCTCACCATGGACATCCTCCTCCCACTAGTTGGAGGCAGTGGGGTCACCACCGGACTCTCTCCCTGGTTGAGATGCTGGGCCTCGACATCTGTTCCACTCTGAGAATCGCCGCTGTCAGACTGAGTGGCCAGCATGTCCTCCGACAGTCCTCGGGACATAAAACTGCACTTCCTGGCTGTTGGGTAGTGGTCACTCTCCGGAGAATCACTCATATCACTGAGCTCCTTACAAACACTCACTCTGCTCTGCTTCCTCTGCGGGTTCCTCAAGGCTGCTGGAATCTCCATGTGGCTGGCCATCAGTGTGGGTCGAGGTCCTGAGGCGTGAGGTCCATTTGACTCATCACTGCTGCATGAGGTCTTCCTGTTGTCCAGAGTGTAGTGCCGCTCCACAGACCCCAGCTGCTGTAGACCCTGGATGTCAACTTGGCTTGGCAGGTACGTCTGTGTGAGCTGCTGGTTGGAGTTGTTAGACCCCTCCTGATTCTGAGGGGCCATTAGGGCCAAATTCAGTGGCAGACTCTCCCCACGAGCATCAGACACAACAGAGCAGCTCATCTGTGTGAGTTGCATCAACCTCTGTGGTGAGGAGTTAGTGAGCACACAAACCTGCTGCACCATGGAGTTTTTCTTTGACCTGTACACACTGTCATCGTCTCCATATTTGTATCCATACAAGCTTTGTTTGATTTTCTTCACCCCCAGATGGAAAATCTCCAGGAGGTTGAGGAATAAAGAAACTCCAGCAATAACCAGCATGAAAACCATGAAAATGTTCTTCTCTGTTGGCCGTGACACAAAACAATCAACACTGTTGGGGCAAGGCAACCTCTCACATTTGTACAGAGGAGACAGTCCAATGCCATACAGAGCACACTGACCTATAATGAAACCCACCTCCACCACAGATCTGGTTAAGATATGGAAAACATATGTGCGCAGCAAGGAGCCTCTAAGGGGAGCTTTCCTTACTTTCTTCTGTTCATCTAGTTTCCTGAGCTCTCGCTCAATTCTCTTATGGTCCTCCTGGATAGGGTCTGTCCCCTCCAGCTCAGCTTTCAGACAGGCTTTCTTCCTGTGCCTCTCCTTCTCAAGGGTCCTCAAACGGTACAATGCATGCCCCATGTAGACCAGAGACGGAGAGGACACAAAGATGATCTGCAGGACCCAGTAGCGGATGAGGGAGATGGGGAAAGCCTGGTCATAGCAGACGTTCTTGCAACCGGGTTGCTCTGTGTTGCAAACAAACTCACTCTGCTCGTCATCCCAGACGTCCTCAGCCGCAACGCCGAGCACAAGCATCCGGAAAATGAAAAGGATGGTGAGCCAGATCTTCCCCACGATAGTGGAATGAATGTGGACCTCTTCTAAAATACTCCCTAATAAGTTCCAATCCCCCATCTTCTGTCACATTATTATTTTCTGTCAGTGAATAAAGAAACACATGAGTACTTTGCAGGTTTTTCATTAAATGTAAACCAGTTAATAAAAGTAAAAAATGCAATAGAAAGTGTTTTACTTACATGTTTTCTAGGGTCCTTGTCTTGTGTGTTTCAGCATAAAGCCATTATAAAATAGCAGATTAATTTGTGGAGACATCAGGGCTCATTTGTCATCCCCTGAAGACAGACGAGACCCCACTGTGCAGTGCAGCTGACACTATTTCAATGCTGTTGCAAACTAGGACTCCAGTTTGAAGTCATTGATCCCCCACATGGCCTTATAATGCCCTGAGGTTAGTTTCACCCTGACACTTTTAACAGGACACTACACTGGAAATAGCACCGACTGAGATGTCAATACACATGCCTATACACAATGTGTTCAACTTTCTTGCTTATAAAGTACAATAGTGTGCAATAGTGTCCTTGAATGGGAGCAAATCCCTGCAGACAGGTGGAGGGTGTTACAGCAGCACATTGATGCCCATGGTTTTGGAATCATATGTTCAACTAGCAGGAATAGGTAGAATGCAGTAATAACTAATAACATTTACCCAAATCCTGTACTTGAGAACAATTTTGAGGTACTTGTACTTTACTTGAGTACATTTCCATTTTATGTTGGAAATATTGTACTTTTTACTCCTCCACATGTATCTCACAGCTGAAGTTACTACTTACTTTTCTGATTAAAAATGTACTAGTTGATATGTTTATAGACTACAGTGCATTGCTAGATTAAACCAGTGGTTTTTGTCTTGTGAAGCCTTAATAAACAGCAGTGTCTAGTTGGAGCTTAAGACATCTATGAGTTAGCAGTTCTTCCACAAGTGATTTCCCCTCTAAACTTCTCACATGGTTTCATTCAAATAACTGTTTGAGGCCCAAAGAGGTAAAAGTATGATTATAAGCTTATAAAGAGTCCAAAATAAAAACACATATTTATGTGTCAGAACTTTATTTTTTCTTCTTCCTTTCCCATTAATCATCTCACCATGCCTCAGATTTATGTGGTGACCCTTTGGACTAACCTAGCTAACTGTACATCAAGTTGTTAAAACTAGCTCCTCCTCTAGCAGCTATAACAGTAAAATGTTGCTTACACATTAATGCATCAGTAGAAACTATCCAATAATGTCAGATAGAATATCAGTTAGGGGGGACATTTTACTGCAGAACGAGTAGTTACTTTTGAAAGTTTAAGTACATTTTGGTGTTAATACTTCTGTACTTTTACTTAAGTAGGATTTTGAATGCAGGACTTTTACATTGTGTTATTGGTACATTTCCTTAAGTAAAGGATGTTAATACTTCTTTCACCACTGGTAAAATGCTCAGGTATCCATATATTTCTAGCTAAAACCATTAGCATAACTTATATTTTGAATGAGTTTACAATAACTAATTTAATCAAGAACTCATACAGCACTGCGTCATTGAGTATTAGACAGTAAATTTAGAATGACAGTGAAATATGAGACTTCCAACCAAAATCTGGCAAAATGATTTCTAGCACTATCTGTTTGCTTGTCCTCTACTTCATATTACTGGCTGGTCTGCTCCTGATTTGAAAAATAGCAACCCTAGGCATTGGCCTCGATTTCCATGCATTATGGCCACTTAATGAATATTTCTGTCATGGTGATACAGTATATGGTGCTACCTCACAGATTGTCTTCCACTGGTACCAAGTGGCTTAGATATTTTATTCCCCCAATTTGCCACAATTATTTTACACAAATTCCATAATTTTGTTAATAGGTTATGCTTATAAAACAGACACCAGCATAAATAAATAAAACTTTATTTTCAGTAAAGAATTACGCACAATATTGCATTCCATGCCGTTGATAAGCAATAGGATGGGTCAAACAAAAAGCCATTTAGGCCCACAGATAAAACGTTTCATTTGTATTAACAGAGATAAATGTACTGTCCTGTACAAACACTGAACACCTGAACACTGCCTCCATACACAAATACAACAATTAAAATGAGATCCAAAATATCACATACAAAATTATAATAAAAAGGCCCAACCTATTAGTCCCATAGATAAAGGTCTACCAATGGATGATGCTTCAAGTTGTTTTCAGTGAGTGTCCACTAATTTTAGGAACTAAAAATGCCACTTAATTTAAGAAAATTTGAGGATACTTGCGCTGGAACCTAGAATTAACCTAGTCCAAAGTCAGGTTTCCCAACTGCTTTGAGAAAAACACAAGTTTAGGATTAGACACAAGATGAACTTGTTGAAACTAATGTTTTTGCAATGTATCATATCTGCAAATGAAGTGAAAGGAAAACATGTAGAGATGCTGCACCAAGGACGAAGTTATATGCTTCTGTGAGGACCAGACATCAGCATCAAGTAGTGACTGCAGTGTGGATCCTTAAAAAACAAAAAGTGCATCAAAAACAATAACACTGTTAACTGTATTTTTACTAAGTGGATGTTAGTTCACATCACATTCACATCAATCTATCTTGTCAGTTGTGCTGAGAAAGAGTCATTATTGTTGAATTCTTATTTTTCACACATTATTTTCAAACAGTATGAACAGGTACAGTTCAATATTGAGAACAAAATACCTTCATTTTTGACCTTCTTTTGGAAAACAAATCTTGCCAAAACTGCTGTCCATATTTCAACTCAGCTGATGAGTGGAGTATGCAGGGCTTCAGATCTTTATGGAATGAGTAGCCTATGTGGGGATCGGTCCTGTGAGCCATGGGGACTCAACCACCCTGCTTTCACATCTTTGTGCAGCATGTCACATGAACAGCAGCCTACATACCTGTGTTGGTGCCACAGTATGTGTGTGGAAATGTTCTAATACAAGAACCATTTGCATAAAACAAAGCACACATGGTCAGAGGGATCAAGTGTCCATCTTCTGCTTCTTAAAAAGCTTCATGAGCTGGTAAAATCTGTGAGCAATCTGAGAAAAGAAAAACACTTAACAGTTATTGTATGCTCCTTCACAGCCTGTACAGTCATATCACATAACTACAACTAGGGCTGGGCGATAAAACGATAATTATCGCGAGATAATTTTTTGTCAATATAAATATAACAAATGTTCGATCTGATTAAACCCATACACCAGGAGAGGGGGCTGCTAATGCACCTTAAACAGTAGTTGCCACCTGCCATTAAACAGTCAGAGTGGAATAAGCACAACGAAATGAGCAACACCGAAGAAAATGCAGTGCCCAAAGCAGCTCAAAGCAGGGTGAAGCCATCGTCGACAAGAAAGGTCACTCAACTTCAGTAGTTTGAAGATATTTTGGCTATTTACAGTCCGACAAAAAACAGAGTAAACTGTGCCAAAGACAAGTGCCAGCTAAAACAGGCAACACCTAAAACCTGTTTCATGATTTGAAACAATATCACCCATTAGAACAAGAACACGCAGAAAGTAAGAAATTACAGTGCCTCAGATTTGTAAAACGTTCTGCTGTTTGGCAAGTGTTTGTCATGTTCTGAAAATAAAGAATAGTTTACAACCACAATTAACCACCTGGTTTCACTCAGGAGCAAAAATCAGCCTTTGAACTTAATAAATAATGATTTGATGAAATAATGATTTGACATTTATCGTGATAATTATCAATATCGACTGATATGAAAAAAAAAATTGTGATAACATTTTTGGCCATATCGCCCAGCCCTAACAACAACAAAAAAGAAAAGACATTAACTTACCTGCCCTGATGGCTTATTAAGTTTCTCTGACAAGGCAGAAAAAGTCTCACGTGAAGCCCCTTTTGTCTTCAGGTCAATAAGAATTGCTCGGTCTTCATCTCTGGAAGAAGCAGAATACATGTAAAGAGCAGTAATCCTTTTCAGGGACATTGTTTTTCATGTGACAATCAAACTGTGTTGCTACAACTATCAACGCACTTCTTACAGTGCCTCCTACACAAAGGTGAAAGATAATCCAAGAGTGTCATTGGAGGTTTGTTTTGAATAAGAGTGACATTTCTGAAAAATGTCTAATTTGAGACCACTTCAGTGTTATTTTGTAATAAACTATAGGAGGTCACAGTGAAAGAAAATAAGTGTATTTCCCAAAAAGTTGTACAACTTCTCTTAAGATTCTAAACAAAAGGAAATAATAACTTGGTACTTGGACTTATGACTTTCTTGGCTTCGGACTTACAGGCAAATTGCAAAACAATGACCTTTTCCCACTTTTGGCTTATTAAGTATTAGGTCAAAGATGGTTATGGGTTAGGTGTAGGGCAAAAATGGTTTTGAGATTTGAAAGATATTTCGTGGAAAATAAAGTCCCTCAAGCAAACATACAGTATTTGCAAGACAGAAAAGGAGGAACAAAAAGAGGCCAAGGTCTAATTTTATTTAACCTGAGCTTGTAATGTAGTGGAAGAAGTATTCAAAATTCTTTACTTGAGTACTACGGAGTCTATAACACTCAAATAAAGGTAGTGGAGTAAAAAGTACAATGTTTCCCTTTGAAGAGTAGACATATAGAGAAAAATGGAAATACAGTACTTCAATAAATGTACTTAGTTACTTCACATCACTATATACCTGTGATTCTGTATTAAATTGTTTAATGCAGAATAGGCTTGTGATTAGTATAATTTGCAAACACCATTTTTGCTGAAATATTGCAAGGACTGAACAAATGGTAAGCCATTGCAAATAATGAGGACGCTTGACGTGTATTAAATCTCTTATTCACAAATTCCTGGGGGAGTGATACAATACAAAACTACTGACCTGGTCCATGACATCACCACCTCGCCCTTCTTCCTGATGACATTCTTGGCATAGAGACTGTTGGGGGATAGAGATGCTGGGGAAGATTTGGATTCATCATTGTCTTCTGTGCTTTCCTCTTCCTCCTTTCTGGACCACTTTGCTTTTGATTTCTCTTGGTGCTTCTTCCGTTTTCTACCTTTGCCACAATCCCTATGGTCTTGCTCTGATGTTCTGCTTACATCCTCTTCAATGGTGAGACTTCTCTCTGACTCTGACACCTCCATTTCATCTCTCTCTGAGTCTGAAACATGTGACACCAACACTTGGCTCTTTTGCTTTGTTTCAGAGCTTTCAGCAGGGTGATGTGGAGCGTTATCTGACTCAGACAAAAGAGCTTCTGAGGGACTTTGTTGAGTTGTCATGTCTTCTTCTCTGTGGCGTGTTTCACTTGCGCTCTCATCAGCAGTGACTGTGATACCTTCTCTGCCGGTTGCCTGACTGATCTGCCCAAAGAAATGATCAGAGCTTTGAGCACCATTGTGCCAACTGTTATCTGAAGGAGTAGTTTTAGGCAGATTTTTAAGAGACTCCGACAGTTTCTGTGAATCCCCAGAAAAACAAACCTTTGAAGTATTTTGCTGAGTTGACACATGATCTTTTTTGTGGGATGGATATTTTGTTAGTGTTAAGCTCTCATCTAGAGTGAGATGGATATCTGCATCTATGGCAGTTTGACAGATCTCAGAGCTTTCAGAAAGGTTAGACAGGTTGTTCTCTGATGGTACAGCATTTGAAGGAGTACCCTTCTGCGATTTGTCTGACAAAACAGCTTTTGCTTGACTTTCTTGAGTTGCCACATCATCTTCTCTATGTTGCTCATTTTCTTCTGTTAGAGTTTGACTTAAGCTGTCATCAGTAGTGAGCGTGGTATCTGTGCCAATGGCTGCCTGACGAATTTTCACAATGAAATGATCGTTGGACTTCTCCATCACTAGCGCCTGCATGGGAAGGTCAGTCTTGAACACGAAAGGTGTGGCGAGTACTTCCGACGCCACGCTGCTGCTGGAGCCACAGCTGGAATTGTCGGTGTCTAGGGCCAGGTGAATGTCCTGTTCTGTAGCATCTTCCCCATCTAGCAGAGCATCCTCACTTATGTGAGCGCTGATGACACTGTCTGGAGTGGACATGATATGCATGCTCGATGGCTGTAGAAAGCTGAGATGGCTGTCGGACTTGAGAGGTGATGGAATGGTGAGGGAGACTGCCAGATCTTCAGCTAGAATGGAATATGACCTCTGTGAAGCCAAGTTGGACTGAAGCGTTGCTCTATTCTCAGATGGCACTTCTAACAAGCAACTTTCATCAAATATAGCTGGATTCAATGGGATCTGATCTTTGGATCGTGGAGATGACATCTTGCGAGGTGAAATGCTAGACCATGTTGCTATAAGTTTTGAGGGAGTATCAAATTTTGTCTGGGAAAGCAGTTTAGACGGAGAGTCAAATTTAGTCGGAGTGGTGATGCTGATGAATCTCTCTCCATCCTTCCTTGGTGTACCGAGGGACCAGGTTGTGTTGTCTCCACTGATGCCACTGGTTTCTAGTAAGTCGGATCCTTGCAGGAGACACTTGAAGATTTCTCCCATTTGAGAGTCTCTCACCAGGTTGAATGTTAAACTGGAGGCTTGCTGTTCCGTGAGTAGCTCAAAGTCAGTTTTGTCAAGCAAAGAGCCATTTTGAGAGACAACCAAAGAAGATATTTTATTTTTCTCTGGAGTTGAAGGAATACTTTTAGGAGGAATGAAGTCAACCACAGTTTGTATATTTGGGCAATTTTTTGGATGAAGGTCAACACCCCTGTCTTTTTCCACATGTGTGATTCTGATATCTTTGCCTCTGCTTCCAAGGCCTGTTTTGTAAGGCGCCACAGCACAAGGCTTGACTCGATTCAGACTGGTCGGAGCCGATTGTGCTTCCTTTTGTTGACGCTGTGATGTCTTTGCAGGAGGCTGTCTAGATATTTTCTCATTTCTACTGGGCCTCTTGTTCTCAGTCTGAGCTCTTTCTGGTTTGCAAAGACTCTTCAGTGTTATGTAAATATCCTTGAACAAGTAGTTGACTTGGACATCTACAAAGTCCCACAACTTTTGCTTCAGATCGACTGCTTGCTGTTCAAAGATGCGTTTCACAATACCATTATTTGATACTTTGCTAAACACAGATGCAATCAATTTCTTCAGCTTGGATTTCAGCTCCCCTTCCTGACTGCATATTTGACCAAAATGAGCACCATCCACAAATTCTAAAAAAGAATACTGGAAATTGTCCATCACACCAAAAAAGCTCTTCCTGGGAAAGGTTTTATGAAGCTTCATGTACTTTTTTCTGATCTCAGTACGAACCAACTTGAATGTCTCCATTACATCCTCTATAGTGGAAAAAGAAGCTTTGGTTGCTGCAGGACAAACTGTTTTAAAACGACTCTTTGGACTTTGTGTCGATACACCTGCTGTGTCATTAATTTCTTTTGATGCAACACACCTTTCTTCAGATGTCCTCTTTAACACAGACTTAGGACTTGGTTTATTTCTGACTGGTCGTGCCAACTTCACCCTCTTAATTGCAGGAACAGAAGAACCTGCAGCCGCCTCATCACTTTCACTTAAAATTTCCCCTTCTTCCAGTTCAGTGTCAGAGAGACTGGCAGGAGGCAGGTTGGATACCTTGTCTACCAAGTTTTGCTCGTCATGGATTGCAGGAGAACCTGGATATTTGTTTTCTTTGTTTACATCCAACTTCTTTGAGTTGGCATCAACAGCTGTACTGGAGAATTCTGCACAGAAGAGGGAAAGAAAAGAAGTTTATATTGACATTTTCTATAGAATTTTGACAGCATATCATAATTCTGATTAAAATACCTCATTATTACGAGGACCCTATCTTGTAAATGATCTGCATCTTGTATTTATGAGACACAGTACTCTTAACTTAACATGACTAACTGCTACTTCCATTTGAGAAGCCAAAGCTATGATGACAGTGATGATGTCATCTGCATTTATTAACTCCTTGGTTTGAGGCATTGGGATATACTGATGTCAGTTACATAATGTAAGCAGCATTATCAGTAGTATGGCAACATTGTTCAGGCATCTTTAACTGTTGGAATTATTTAGGCACACACACAAAGCACAGTCTAATCTACTTAAGTTTACTCTAACAGTCTACTGGTCCTGCAAAGTCAATACCAGAGTTTTGATTTAGCATTGATCTGAGCTGAAGGGTCACTTCAGGAGAAATATGTGTTTGGATTTGCTCATCGCATTCCATTTAACACTAAATAATCTGCAATCCGGTAGCTAAAATTCCAAGTGCCCTTTCTTCGCTGATGCCAAGAAAATCTCAAGTCATGCCTCCTCTATAACATATTTAGGATTAGGCTATGTGGGTTGCGTTCAAATTAATTCAAAGAAATTATGTTTTAGCTCTCATTCTTTCAAAGTGGATTTTTTTTTAATGAGTGACCATCCTAAAACAAACAGATACAGATCTTGTGATTATCAGGTTTTAGGGTAATAATTAGAAATGAAATTCATAATTATCAGAAAACATCTCAATATTATGTTTTTCTTTGATGAATGCAATGCGCTTCTACAATTTGGTGGCATACTTGTATTTGTGCTGATTAAGGCAACGACATAAACCATGTGGTTTCTTACATTTTTTTAGGTCTGTTATCGCTTGACCGCCATTAATTATCTCACTATCTCAAAACAGCAGATGGTTCTTATATATAGTTTTTCATCTCAAAATATCAAACATTGTTTTCATGTGATCACAGATTAAATGTCTCATTATCTTAGGACAACAAGCTTCCGTATTTCCTGGGCTATCCAAGTTGGTTTCATCTGAAATCATTTAGTCTTAGCCTTTAGAGAAAAGGAGCATCCCAGACGAAAACATGTCAGAAATGCAAGAGAGTTAAAAAAGTATTCTAAAAAGGGTGCATTGCACTCCTATAACTATGTCGGACTAACAATGAACAGTTCAAAATCAATTTCAAGGATCAAAATCAATGCAGCAGAACCAGAGATGATATCTTTTGTTTTCCACCCATTCTTCTTCCTTGTCAGAAACTGGTGCCTACATTACTAACAATGCAACTCGACCACTGACAGTTCTGTTGGATATTCAGGTGTGTTATGCTAGTAGCAGCAAATGTAACCTGGAGCTTCTAGCCTGCAGTAGAGATAAAGAGCGAGCTATCCTGAGTGAATACGGTAATTTAATTCTGAGGTAGAATCTATCAAGATAATGAGTGAATTCAACCATTATCAAATGCTAACCATCTTAAAGAAGAAGAAATAATGAGACACTTAAGTTACTAATAAAAGATGACTAGCAAACACAACCCCTCTAATCTTCTGGATTGGAGACTGGAGACTTTATTATCAGGCCAACTTTACCTTTCTGAAGGCTCTTTACATGACCTGGCTTGCCATGAACATGGAGATGACTTCTCTTGGTTATTCGTATTGGGCTCCTCAGAGGGCTTATGGCATCAGGGATTCTCTTCAGACTGCTCAGTGTGCGCATCATGGAGTCCTCATCATGGAGTAATGGCATAGAACTGGAAGGCTCAACGTTATTCTCACAACTCTTTCCAAGACCGAAGCTCTTCTTTGGTGTGAAAGTGAGGTCACTGTACTTCACTGAGAGTGCCGTCTCCTCTGTCGTACTGCTGACTTTGGACACTGCGATACAGCCAGTGGAAGAACTTGGCTCAGTTGCTATGCTACTGCTGTTATTGATGTCTTCATTTGTCCGTGTTAAAACATAGATAGCCTCAGGAAGACTCAGCCCTTCTTGTGGAAGTGATTCCAGGCTTATTGTACTGGACACAGCATCTGCATCTGGACCATCTTGCATACAAAAAGCATCTTTCTCGTGAATGGAACTGGAAGCAGGAGGGCACAGTCTTTGCTGACAGTCCTGAGGTAGAGAAATTTGATGACTTTTGGGATTGGTCTTGTCAGGAACATCTTCAGCTACAGAATTTCTCCTTGAGGGTGAAGCAGCTGCATCTTCTTCAACTGAATCCACAGGGAGGCTTTTCTTGACTGCAGTTTTAGGAGTTCTACATTTCAGTTCTACACTTAAATCAGGCACAACAGGTTCGGTAGCAGCAACAGATTGATCAGTATCGTTTCCTGGATTTACTTTTGGTAAAGAATTGCTTGTATGTTCTTCATAAATGCTTCCAGACATGTCACTGAAACCATCTGCAGCCTCCAGAGGTCCACATACATCTACCTGGCTGTCTGAGGCCAGATTGGTTTTATCCTCATGATTTTTTGAAATGTCCCCATCTGTTGCTTTTACAGAACTACTCTCTGGAGATTTTGGTGTGAGATGCACAGTCATCTGATTCTGTGCAATACCTAGGGGTTGGCTATGAGCCGAGGTAGTTTGGACTGAATTGTCTTCAAGTTGCTTGTCAGCTGCAGGAGTTTCACTCTGGTTTTTGTCCTTTTCCTGGACATCTTTTGCATCAGCACACCTTGAGAGTGTCTTTTCAGAACCTGGAGTTTTGGGGATATCTGGAGATTGCTCTGCAACATCTTCAAACCCTGCTTCTAATTCACTGCTGTCTACTTCATCAATCACACACATGTCTTCAACATTAGGCTGCAAACTCTCATCATCTGGTTCATTTTCAACTACCTTGTCCACTGTTGTGAGGTCATCCTGGCTGGCATCGATGGGCAGCACTGACTTCTTAATTGGTGAAAGCGTAAGATTCAATGTTTCCATGAAACACAGTTTCCTGTTTGGACTATTTTCCTCAACAAGGCTTTTCCTAGTGATATTTAGTTCATCAGATGATCTTTTTAAGGCTTCTTGTGTCTTTTCTTGTCTTTCCTTACTACAGACATCCGCTTTACCTTGGTCTGATTCTTCCGATCTATGTTTCTCATGTTCTCTGCTAGTCTCTGACAGAGTGCTCCTCTTATGCTTTCTACTGATTTCATCTTCACATTGTCTATCCTCCTTCCTTTGATAATCCTTTGAGAGTCTATCCCCTTCCCTCTCTTTGGAGGAATCACTGTAGAGCTCAGCATGTTGATTTGAAGAGAACTTTTTCCGGTCCTTTGAGTCTGAACTTCTGATATGTCCGTCACTAGTCTTACTTTTTCTATGATCTCGGCTGTAGCCCTCTTTAGAGCTGTGAGCAGCACTATGTTCAGAGTCTGATGTGGACATTTTGGAT
Organism: Maccullochella peelii; assembly: GCA_002120245.1. Classification (NCBI taxonomy): domain Eukaryota; kingdom Metazoa; phylum Chordata; class Actinopteri; order Centrarchiformes; family Percichthyidae; genus Maccullochella; species Maccullochella peelii. The sequence goes on along the minus strand of LKNJ01001400.1, from coordinate 47,638 downwards.
TTATCTTGTCTCCGTTCTCGACTTCTCCCATTCTTGTCATTAGAGAAACCTGTACTATGTAAAATCTCTGGTGGAGGGCTTTTAGTCCTCTCTGATCTGTGGTGCCTCTCAACATTTAGGTAGTTCCTGCTTTTACATGACCTGGATCCATATCTTCGTCCTGGGTTTTTGTCTGCCTTGTGAGACATGTTTTTCTCAGGGGGATAACGGTCCTTGATGGGATCTGAACCAGTTCTATGTCTCCTATCAGTTGATTCAGACAGTTTTTGACTTTGACATTTTTCCTCTCTCTGCATGGACTTGTGTTTGTCTGACTCACTGTGTCGAGTTGATGAACTGCTGCTGGATTTGCTGACAGAGTGGTCAGTCTGTTTGTCATGTACATCACAATCTCCTCTTGAGGAACTTTTTAAATGACTGTGAAATGATGCTTTTGAAGCTCTTGTCTTGATGCAAGATCCACTGGGCTGATAGGTGGAACTATCACTTTCTTTCTTGAAAGGTTGAGGAGGATCCCTTGGAGAATGATCCTCTCTGGGAGGTGAGGCTGGTATATGTGGAAGAGGGGGAGGAGGACTGGATATTGGAGGACAAGGCGGCCTACTCTTGCAGCTGCCTGTGGAGGTCCGACTGGAGGAATTTTGATCCCGCAGACTATTAATGCGAGATTGATGATGACGGCAACCTTTCTCTGACCTGGGGAAAACAAAGTTTTACAACTGATAAATCATTTAACATAGATCCAATCAGTAGAGGTGGCTTTTTGTCTACAGATACCAGTGGTTAGGTAATCCAAAAACTTAACAAGCTACTTGTCCTAATTTACCTGCCAACATGATCTTTTACAATTCCTATTTGGAACGTTAGATAGATTAACTCATTATGGAGCATTTTATACATTACGTTAACCTACAGCCCCATAGGATATTGTAAAACAGATAATAGAGTTACAATGAGTCACCAGTTAATGTTATAAAAAACAAAAAAACACTCACCGTTGGTTCAACCTCTGAATCTCAGCATCTTTTCGTGTCACCTCCTGTCTAGCTGTTCGTAAAAGTGCAGAGATGTTGTTTTTGAGACGGCAGTTCTCAGTGTTCAACCTTGTACTCTGTTTAAAAAGAGAGAGAAACAGAACGAGAGAACAGACCATGTAAGGGCTGATGAAATTTTAGTGGAGGTGTGTTTTGACAACCACCTTTATTGGAATACCCAGGTACATTTCAAAACCCATTTTGACGCATTAACAACATATTGCTTATCTGCATTAGCATAAAATGACCTATGAACAGGTGTGGTGTTCTGTTTAGATGTTTAGGTGGGAGGAAGTGGTGGGTATATATGATGGAAGCAATGAAGCTCCAGAAATCTTTTCATGAATCAGTCAAAGTCCTGTGTTTGCATAGGTATTGCATTGAAGGGCAGAGCATATTAAAATTGCTAAATAAAATTAAGGCAAATAAAGTAGTAAATTAAATCTACTCTTTCAAGACCTGGCTTCTACAAATTTTTCATTTCAGCATGACCTGATAAAACTGTTTTGGATGCTTGTGGTTGGTCAACATATCTGCCAACCAAGCAAAAATCACTCTACAGCTGAGGATAATGATTCTCCATAAACAATATGGGAAATTACAGTTGGTAAACAACTACTAACATAGAATACCAGTCAAAAAAATATATAAATTTATTTTCACTTTAAAAAAAATTTCAGACTTCTGTATGAAGCTTAATGATATTTAAGCAATAATAAAACACCTTTTTCAACAGTTGAAAAACAAGGAAAACAAAACAAACCTGTATCTCCATCTGCTCCACTCTCCTGCGCAACTCTTTAATTTGGTTTTGAGCTGCTTGGAATCTGGACTTCAACTGCAAACAAACAAACAAAAAGAAAATGATTGTGAGATAGTTGGCCAGCTGACAGCAGCCCTCTGCATTTTATGCAGAGAGCATGGTGATTTCTGTAAAGCCAGTATCAGAGCATTGTGATATGTAAATTGTTAAACTCTTTCACACAGAAATGTCGTGTATGACGCCAAATAATGAACAAAGGTTTACCCCGTACTTGACCAAACTGTTGGTCATAGAGAAATCTACTGTAGCTGCTTTTCAACCCACACCTGGCTCTGCAGGTCACTACTAAACTTAACAATTCTGGAAGACCTTGCAAAACTAGTTTTGCACTTGCAAAATGCAGTCCGCATTACGTTGGCTCAGCAAGGGTCTTGACATAGAGGGCTCCGCCAAAAAACAAAAATTTAAAAAAAAAAAAACACGGTAATTTGGCAAACAAGCTGAACTTGGCTCAACTTTTGCCTCAACACAATGCAACGTCATCCAGCAAGGCACTGTGTTAGCTGATCAAACATTCCTGGGAGAGGACTTTGTAACATGATGAAATCATGATGAAACATAAAAAAATGATAATTTCCAGAGTTTTTTGGCATCTAATAAACCTTCTGATCTGTTACTCAAACAGGACATCCTAAATCTTATTTCTTCGTCTCAGCGTTACCAGGAACAACAAGTCCCCACCAACGCAGCCCCTTACATTTTTTTTAACGTAAGGCTGTTTTTGTTCTGAACACCAACCAATTCAGGGGTTACAATCTCTACCTCATGTACGACCACTTGTGAACTAAGTGTGAAACTTCAGTCATGTGAAGACACCTGAGCCAGCTCCATTTGCTGATGAAGAGCGTGAAATGCTGTTCAGCTCAGCTCAGATAAAGCAAGTAGGTAAAGCCTGTGTTAAGATTATTTTGTATAATGTAACAACCTGTGATCACACAGGATATGCCATATATTTGATTAGTATGGCTATTGTAGACCATCATCTACTAACTGAACTGATTAATGAGATGACATGTGTCAGTCTCTGTAACTTCCCACCTCTGCTAAACTAGTTCCTGAGGGAAACCCTGAACATGTACAATAGGGTTACTGATGTAATCCTGTAGCAACTAGTGGTGCAACGGATCACAAAACTCATGGTTCGGATTGAATCATGGATTGGAGTCACAAAAAGAAGTGAGACAAATAACTTTGCTTTCCATGTATTATTTATTAACATTAACGGGAAGCCAAAATGCTCCCATACCTGGGATTTAAATGATGCGGGAGGCCTGTCAAGCTCTTCCTCTCCTCCGCTAGGCATGATTGTCCCTCACTGCACTTCTTTTCCTCTTGCAACGTACATCCCTGATTCGACCCCATGCCCCGTTCACGTGAAAACAAAAGTGCTTTTTTAAATAATCAAATCAACTTTCAGCGCTTCAGAATAAAACACAGCACGCATCTGTCTTGTAATTTTTCACTGCAACTCTGCATTGAGATTTAGGGAATTGTTATTTAAAAAGTCGGTAACAGCGGCAGTAAAACTGTATGTCACACTATGATGGTTAAACTTTTCAATAAATCTGCGATTCACATGCGTGCCGAACCGTGGGGGGAGATCCGTACTGATCACGGATCAACTGCGATCCGTTGCACCACTAGTAACAACCCTATACTTTATACTATTATAATAACCAACGTTCGCCTATTTATACCACAGCAGTGTATTGTCAAACCTGCAAAAAATCCAGGTTGGGAACAAGGCTGCAAAGCCAAGCAAAAAACAGGTGTGATCTCTGCACACCAACAGTAAACACAGGAATATCTCAACCCTCCCCTTCAGTATGAAAGGTCTATTATAACAGAGAGAAAGGAAACATGGAACACATGGCAACTCACCTCAGAGTATGTTGACTCTCTGCTCTGCTGTTCCTCTGTGACAATTTCTTCATAAAGATCCATCGACTCTTTCAGCTGAGAAGCATTCGGAGGTGACTTCTCTGTAATAAACCAAAATAGGACAAGAAATAAGATAAACCGCTACTATAAAGCCTCAATGTTGGACAAGGAATCTGTGCTCGACGTATGCAAACACAATAATATTGTTAGCAGTATTAATATTGTGCTGTAGCAGACCGAAGGAAAACTATTTCAAAAAGGACTTTTACCTGCATTGCTGCTAGAATCAATATCCAGGCCATCGTAGATATCCACAGAATCTTCAGTGACATCAGGTACCAGGACTGTGGATATTATAGATAAATGTATGTCATTTTAGTCTTAACCCAAAATTATGGCTGCAAAGCAAAATCACTCCCACATTCATTGCCACGTGTCACTACATTTTTCATTCCGTTTGGGGATTTTTTCAAGGTACTATATAACGCATTCATTTTACCTTTAGAATTAAGACACAAAAAAAAAATAGTGGGAATATATTAATATAATGCACTGGGTAGCAAAGACAGAGTTATTTCGGTTATGGAATAAGTAGCCATGTCTACGGAGAAAAAACATGTTCACTCCATACATTAAAAAAATATAATGATCTTATCTGTAGAAATGAAGTATATTTTCGGCAAGCATCTTCAAATATTATACAATTTGAATGTTTTTCTTAGATGAATTTCAGTTTCATATCAGTAAATCTTTTGTGAAACCACTGCTGGGGACACGACATATCTACATTATATACTACATAGTATATAGTTATAGTATTATAGCATATGCTAAAAGCCTTTTAATAATCCAGAAATCCTCATAATACACAAATACTACAAAATAAATCTAAAAGTAACAGTGTATGTTAATGTAATAGCCTTATACTTACTACCAGAAGCATCATTGGTGTCAGTGTTCCAATGCTCCATTATCTTTGTGGCTCAGTTTCTTAAGGAGTTCCTGATAACAATGCCAAATAAAAATCATTAGTTATTACCAGTCTACAAATGTCAGCCAGAACACACTTTACACAGGCTGAAGATTAACTGTAGGCTGATGGATACACTGAAAGCAGGGTAAGGCCACAATTAGTCAGGAACACACATTTAATTAATCCACAGTTGATTCTAGAGTTGATAAACCAATCTTAAAAGGGGCACTCTGCCAATTTTGCATATAAAGGCCACTAGTCCTAGGTAGTACTACATAGTCTGTTAAAACAGCTGTATAATGTCTTTTGTGGCTCTGGAAATTTTTCAAAAATAACCCTGATGATGTCATCTTTGCAATCTCAGTTTGAACGTGGAGACCACACATTTTTAACAGAAATCTTGTGGAGTTTGAAAGATGTCGGCAGGTCAGGTAGAAAAACACGTGATTGGTGGCATAATGTGAGTAAAGGATCCAGTGTTTTTGGAGCTTGGCCTAAAAGTCAGGATATTTTGACCATTCTTTTTTTTTATTCAATTTTTTGTCTCTTGTGTGTCACCCGACCTAGTGAAAGTGCAATAATAAATCTCTGGAGTACATCTTTAAGACTAGTTAAACTACATACAATATTTGCAGTCCACATCACACACAATTAGGGTTGTGCTATATGACAATATATACTGTAACATGTCATCAATTTGTCAACATTACATTTATTTACCTGACACTTTTATCCAAAGTGACAAAAAGTGCATTCAACCATGTGGAGACAACCCAAGAATTGCAAAAATCATGCAAGTACATCAACTTAGCAATATGTTGAACTGCCTCAAGTGCTACATTTAGGAACAATAAGAGAAAAATAAAGTTTAAAAAAAAATTGTATTTATGGGCCAAGGGTCTGAACAGATGAGTTTTCAGTCAGCGACGGAAGATGTGTAAACTGTCAGACGGATCATGTCAAGTGTCAGAGATTTTTCTATACTGTGTATACCCTGTTACTCATCTCTTTATTGTCTATGGTTGTAGTAGGTAATATCGCAAATCAACAAGCAGGACTACTTTATAGATTATTGATTTGTCAGGTATTTAATTTGCTGGATTTGTCAAAAATATACGCAAGATAGCACACACCATAATAGAGGCTTTATCCATATTGCCCACTCCTACAGATAATATATATATAATTATCAATGCACTAAGGTTAACATGCTGTAGGTGTTATTATCTGTAGTGGACAAATCAGGCTAATCACGGTGTTGTTAGAATGATTGACATAGTGGTCTAGCTAGACCTCTTTTGTTCACTACTGTCCAAACAAAGAAGACGGAAAAGAACAAAGCCCTCCGCCAACAGAGAAAGACAGAAAGAAATTAAGACATCCTAAGCATAGAATACTGTTGAGTTTCATTTTTTGTTCAGTTTCATGTTAACTGTTTTGGCTGAATATTGCTTTCTACCACTGGCCTTAATCTGATTTTTGACAATCTGAGCTCAGGCTCAAGCTAACATTAACATTACTATAGCTGTTTACCAACTTTTATATTATCTTGACGGACATTTAACCTACCCTTTCACGCTAACACAAATCTATACCCCGTCATTAAGGTATTCATACTTACTTTTATTGAGAAACGCATTAATGGCTATTTCTTTCTGTGAATGTCGTAATTTTTTCATTACTGGATATTTTATTGTTGTTTATAAACAAGCTTGGGTCAGTTAAACGACCGTTGGAGGCATATTCAACTTAACTGCTAACGTTACCAATTTTTATCTTTGACTAAAGGTAACGTTAACCCATACCGGAGAAAAGTGCTCAGTCGGTAAGTTAGGGATGCTAATGTGAAACCTGTGCACCGGTCAGACATTCATAAAAAGAATATTGCAGTAGACAAACTTTGAAGTGGTTGACTTACTTGTTTGCGTATTGTTATGTGTCCTCCTGTTGTTTACAACTGTAATGTCGCGCCAAGACTTCATTGCACAGGAAGTAACGACATTTTCCCGCGGTCTGTCACTCCTGTGGGTGTGTTCTTGCAGCTCATCGGTTTGAAATATTATTCTTAAAACAGGAGTCAGACCATAAACGAGACCAATTGTAGTGCGACTCACGGTCCTTTCCAGCGGTTCACATACTCCTACAGCCAAGTGACATAAACCAAAGCACTGAATAGCAGCAGATATGGTTCACTGGAGCGAAAAGTTGTTCCCTCGCGGGCGGAGTTGCACTGTGCCGGCGTCGCTGTCCGCGTACGTCATCACAGCGCGACTTCGGGGGGGGGGTGGGGTACAACCGACCCGGAAGAATTTGTGCTTCACTCACATGTGGACAGGATTTTAACACCAGTGACGGGAACGTGCTTGTGTGTTGTCTACAACCTCAGGCGCGTGATGAAACTCACAGTTTGATTTAATAAGAATAAAGCAGGATACCTGTTCATAGCCAGCGGGAGCTTGTTTTCGCTGTAGATCGTTCGTCCAGAGGCGACAAATGATACGATGGAAAATTTAGAATTGAGCCTGTCATCACTGGGCACCATATCCAGACACGTTGACAAAAGTCACAACGAACTAAGCCAATATCTGTCAAAACAGGTAAGATATGTTAATTTCTGGCTTGTATAGAATAAAATAATGTGTTTAGAATTGTTTATTTTCACACAGTGGCTCAAAACGTGTCCTATGTGCTGCATGCAGTAACCTTCCCTTCACATGTCAGTAGTCACTGTACAAATGACATAATTTTAGTGTATGTTGTGTCATTAAAACTAGTCTGCTGCCTTGTTAATACCTAGTATCTAAATATTTTGAAGAGATATGGATTTATGTGGGGCGTTTATGTCAACCAATCAATATTTAAATTGGGACCTTCCTGTCGTATGATCTCTCCTCAGGTATGGAGCCAGCAGGACAGGCAGTGTATTCTGGAGTGTTTGGCTCAGCTGCTGTTGGAGAAGGATTATACTTTGCTGATTGCTCGACACCTGCGACCGCTGGTTCTGGACCTGTTGGAGCGGAATGCAGAAAGGGTCAAAGCTGGTGGCAGGATCAACCATGACCTCCACGAGCGCTTGTGTGTGGCCCTCAGCAAACTCCTCTGCATCAGTCCTGATGCACAGGCGTAAGTGGACTTTATTCTCTTCACAGTGAGCATGGAAAATGTCCCCTCTCTTCACCCTAGCCTGTAAAGATGCCGAGTTGGGGTGCTGCATCTGGACACTGGATTTACTCAGTTGGGGGCCCGTGGGCAAAAATGCGATGTGGGCCCCTGTTGACACCTCCCACCACCACCACTTCTCCCATGTATCTTGTCACCTTAAATTGAACAGATTTATTTGCACTGTTTGCACAAAATAATTTAAAATAATGAAGATATTACTAGTTTATTTCTAAGAATTTTGATCTACTCCTTTAACTGATAATGCAAGACCATTGTCTATTCAGTTGATATCATCATTTTGTGGCAAAAACCAAACACAGTGAACCTGGGGATCCCGTGGCCCTTGAGGGTCTGAGGTCTGGGGCTGTAGTTGCCCGTTTTGCAGAGGGGGTAATCCAGCCATGAATGCAGCCTTGATCAAAATTGGGCAAAAATGGACAGATCAGTAGTCACCTATTGTGTCCAAAACTGCAGTATGGGAGTTATTATTGTACTCCATGAGTCTTCCAAGCACACTACAACATGGACCATGTGGTATAAATGACTTTGATTTAATATCTGCAAAAAAATAACAAAAAATGAGATCACATAAGCAGCAAGTTTTTCAGGACTTTGCAGTGCACCTTAAAGTACTCAAGTGATTTAGTTTTACACTACACAAAAAAAGAATGGTCTAGATTGGTGAAAAAGAGGCTGAAATATTCTGACTTTTAGTTCCTAGTATCGGTCAAGCTCCAAAAATGCTGGATCCTCTGGCATTTGAACAGACACTGATGCAGGACCCTAAGCCAGCATTTCTGCAGACTACATCCACCCTGACTAATTTTCTACTTCTCTCTGTAAGGTTTGCTGCGAGGTACTTCAACGATGCCCCCCCAGTGTTTCAGAGGCTCTTCTTTACCAGTGAAGAGTCATCAGCTGTTCAGTATGGTCCCAGGAGGATGAAGCTGCGTGACCTCATGGGTGCCACCCTACGTTTCCTCCAGAGTGATTGTGCCAAGTTTCGAATGCTCTGGGACTGGAGTCCCTGTGTATCACAGCTGCTCACCAGCGATGTCTTGGTCCGAGGGTACGTACCTGCTTCCTGACCCATAGAGGCTTCATGGGCCATATAGGGTAACAAATTCTTAACCACAGCTGGTTTAATTAGTGGAAATCCAAAAAGAGTATTCTTGATGTCTTTGTGGGTGTAGGTCAGTTCAGGAATGTTTACAAAGTAACTAGATTATTTCTAAATTTAAATACTATGTGGGTGTTTGCATCTTTCAGCCCATTTACTGCTAATTCACACCCATAACATTACTGCTGACCACTTTCCAAAGCATACCATCCTTATTTGGATTTTCTAATATAATTTTGCCTTCCAGTCAACCATTACTTTTTCTTCATATCATTAAGTTCTGAAAGTCAGCTTGCGGAAACTTGAACCTGAAAAAGGCAATTCAGAACATTAGGTATACTTTTATTATTGTCAAAGTAATGTTCTCATTTTTTGGTAATAATGTAGATTTTTCAAATCGGTCACATACGAATTGATAATGTAGCTTTAACATGATGTTCACTGTGATGAATTATTTATCTCAAATAAGATTCAAGACATTTTGACATGTCACAGTATTAAAAGCACAGGTGTAAATAATAAAATGAATGATGGCTGAATTCCATTTAGTTGCATCAGTTTCAGGGTCCTGGTGTTGTTTGATGACTCACTGTCATACTGTCACTTGAATAGAATAGAGCCATCATTAATGTTATTTGTAACACCTGTGCTTTTCCTGCTATGATAAGTGAAAATGTCTGCGCTGAAAAAGAACTATTGTATTTCCATCACACTGTGCTGAAATGAATGACAGCCATGGAGATAAGGACAATCCATTCATTAATCTGAAAAACTATGATTTGCTTTAGAAAATGGTCAGCAGTATGTCAAGCATGTGTGATTTGTACTAAATTACTAACCTATTCCGGAACACTAAAAGTTGTGGTTTAATGATGTCTTAGTCCTATTGTTCAGAGTGTAATTACAAGCAGCAGAGTAGAAAAATCATTCATGTCAGCCTCCTTGCTGTAATTCAAAGTTGGAGATACCAGGAATTTCTGACAGCTATAATGTGTTCCACATGGCTGAAAGAACAACTGAAGTGTTAGTGCATACTGAGGTAAAATGGCTGCAAAGCCACCATCACTGGCACATCCTAATTAAAATTCATTAACCCTAACCCTAATTTAGTCAATTCAGCTAATTAAAAAAGAGCTATACATGCATTATTTTCCAAGGTCAAAAATTAACTTAACAAGCAGTTACGTTAATGTGAGACAATAAAAATAGCTTATTTAGGGTATTGATATGGTGTAAGTACAAGGCTAAACTGTCAATGAACAAATGCACCCAGGTTAACTGTAGGTTTTCCCGTTGTTCCCTTTTTGGTGGCATTGCATGAATGCAGCAAAAGAGTTAAGCTTAGCTAACTTGTGGGGTAGCTACTTTAATGTGTAGCAGGCTTATTTAACAAAGTAACCATATTAATGTTTTCACTAGTTTACTGTACATGTTAGATGTTTGAAGCACAATACGTTGTTGGACGGCTAACCAGATAGCTAACAAGCTGAAATTATTAATAAAAATCAAACAACACTGACAACCAAGTCGTACGTTTAGAAATCCAACCAGCTGTTTACAGCTACAGTACTGGTATCCAGAGTGTGTTAAGTCCAAGTGTCAACAACGACGTGGAACATTTTAGAGATGTTTGTTTGAGAGTATGTTTGCTTCACTGACATGCAGATCTTTTTCTGATTTTCTGGCTCCATTAACTACCAAGATGGCAGTGAGTAGTAAATTAGTATCCATACTTCAAAACATTCAGAAACCTATGGATGACGTCAAAATGTATTCTTATGTTTCTACAGTTTATAGTTAAGACCCTATGTTCTTTTCCTTCTATATCTCAAAATGTTTGCATGCTTTTGCCCAACAAATGAAACATACTGTATTTTCCCATACCCTAACAGGTACACTGCCCATTGTTTAGCGCTGGTCTCTCATATGACTGATAATCAGAAAACCATCTTTCTGAGAAAGGTGCTCACAAGTGACGAGATCCTGCACATGAAAATTAAGTATGTACCTTTTTATTTTTCCTTTCTTTCACTATTGTCATATCTAGGGCTGAGTATTATGAATTATTTTTTTGTTTCAATGCTACTCTTGAGACATGAGTCTGTAATGGCTCTAAAACAGGGCATTTTCAGTGTATTTCGTTATACATATGACTGTATACATATTCTGCTTAATATTTCTGTTTGTAGAATGAATGAATCAAGGTATCATGGTCATTTATTTATCATTTTACAGCACAGGGTTGCATAATTTATGTTTTATTTAATCTTTATTTAATCAGGCAGTCTCACTGAGATTAAGATCTCTTTTCCAATAGAGATCTGAGAACAAGAAACATTCACAAGAACACAATCAGCAAACAGTAACAACACAATTACCCTATAAATAAGGAATTAATCAAAACAGTTACAAGAATGTGGTGCATAATACCTGAAACCTGTTTTTTCAATATTAGTGCGTACATGAGGGATGTCTAAGGTTAAGTAGTTACTGGATTTAAGTGAGAGAAGAGATGTGAGATGTTCCTTCACATACTGATCAAGTGTTAAAAGAACTTGTTGGACAGCTCTCCTTAAATCTTGCTCCACTTCTGACATGATGTTTCCTTCCCTGATTCAAACTAACCATTCACACTGTTCATGGGTGTCTATTTTCTGTTGTCTGCGCTAAAAATCTCCTGCAAAAGCAATGCGGGAAAAGCAAAAGCAATAACGAAAAGGCAGAAGCAAAATGGGAACAGCAAAAGCAATAAGGGAAAGGCAAAAGCAAAAGAGGAATAGCAAAAGCAAAAGCAAATGGGGGGAAAACAAAAGGGGAAAACAAAAGCAAAAGGGGAAAAGCAAAAGGAAAAATAATTATTTGTCTTTATATATCCACATTTATTTATTCTTTTATTTATTAGGGCCTGAGCACCGACCTTGGTGCGAGGACCCTATTTAAACTGTAGGAATTATTATTAGGGCCCGAGCACTGACCTCGGTGCGAGGACCCTATTGAAACTGTAGGAATTCTTCTTCTTCTTCTTCTTCTTCTTCTTCTTCTTCTTCTTCTTCTTCTCCACATTTAATGGCATTTTTGAGGGGCTAAAACTGCTCAAAAACTCACGAAACTTTGCACATGCATCAGAAGTGGTGAAAAATTTGATATTTTATGGGTCTCGCGCGTCGACATGGCAAAATGGCTCAATAGCACCCCCTATAAATCTTAAAAAAACGAGCCCCTGCGGCACGTTTCACCTAGATGTACAAAATGTGGGAATCGGGTGTAGAATCCCAAGACCTAAAAAAAAGTCTATTGGAGCTATGCCCTAAACCCAACAGGAAGTCAGCCATTTTGAATACCATTTGCATTTTTTGGCCATTTTTGTCATTTTTTGCCTCTCTTAAAAATCTATCTCTTCCTAGAGAATTTATCGGATCGACTTCAAATTTGGCCAATACCATCTCAAGCCCTTTGTGATGTAAAGTTATCAAAAGCTTGAGTTTTCATCGAACGGCGTGGCCCTGATGTGACTGCCATTTTCAGTGTGTCGCCGCCAAACAGGAAGTGCTTTTTAAATGGACTTTACATTGTCCAATCTTCTCCAAACTTCACATGTGTCATGACAATACCGGACTGAAGGCATCTATATGCCAAAATTCCGTCATAGTCATAGTGCCACCTATTGACAACAGGAAGTGAAGCGTTTTACAGTCTGACATAGTGCTCCTAGTGGGTTGAGCAGAACAACCTCAAACTTGGCCAGTTAAGCCTTAACAAGTTTATTATGCTTTACAGTGAATGTTGTGAGTTTTCACTGAAGGGCGTGGCCACCGTGGTGTGGCGAATTTTGATGTCTCGTCATAAAGAAAGAAACTGTTGTAACTCGGCTCCATATGATCTGATCTTTTCCTGATTTCACACATTTCACAAGATTGCCAGCCTGAAGACACCTAGGGGTCAATATTTCATCAAAGTCATAGCGCCACCCGGTGACAACAGGAAGTTCCTCGTCCCAATACTTTGATACATTATTCCTTGCANTTGAATACCATTTGCATTTTTAGGCCATTTTTGTCATTTTTTGTGTTTCTTAAAAATCTATCTCCTCCTAGGGAATTTATCGGATCGACTTCAAACCTGGCCAATCCCATCTCGAGGCGTTTGGGAACCAAAGTTGTTAAAAGCTTGAGTTTTCGTCACACGGCGTGGCCGCTACGGGACCGCCATTTTCAGTGTGTCGCTGCCAAACAGGAAGTGCTTATTAAAGGGACTTTACATTGTCCAATCTGCTCCAAACTTCACATGTGTCATGACAATAGCGGCCTGAAGGCATTTATATGCCAAAATTCAGTCATAGTCATAGCGCCACCTGTTGACAACAGGAAATGGTGCGTTTTACAGTCTGACGTAGTGCTCCTAGTGGGTTGAACAACCTCAATCTTGGCCAAGTTAAGCCTTAAGCAGATGCTGCATGCCCCAACGTGCGGGAGGTGCTCGGGCCCATTCATCGCTGCTTGCAGTTTTAATTTATAGTTGTGTTTATAATCATATTGTCACCAATAAAAGTTTTAATCCAATTCTTGTCATATTTCCATATTTGGGCTTTAAATGCAGGACCTGGTAAAAACTAACACAAAACGGCTAAACACAAACGGCTGGGTACTGTGTCTATATATAGTATGTGTAGCTGTTCTTTGTTTAGGAAGATGGAAATATTTTCAGACATGATATGACAGTAAGCACCCATTTGTTGTCCCATTATTCAAAATTGATAAGGAAGTTGATCATCCCTATTGTAATGCTTATTTAGAGATGTACACAGTTACTCTAATTTGTTTGGTATTGTTTAAATTTATGTACAGTACAATGGCTGCTAGATAGCATTCCCTATTAGCATATGGATATATGTTTTACTATTGTCACGAATCCTTCCTGATCACTCATTCATTCATTCTGCCTGGTTTAACCTGTGACTAACTCTCTTGTCATTTCAGACCCAGCTACTCTCTCCTGCCCTCCTATACCCCTTTCCTGCCAGTTTCACCACCTGACCTGCTCCACCCACTTACTCACCTGCTCCCTATTCCCTCTGATTATCTCAGTAGTGTAAATACCCTTCCACTAGTCCTCTGACATATTGTCTTATGCATTGAGCTAAGCATTCCAGTGTTCTTGTTTTTTGGCTGCCTGAGCCTGCCTACCTGAACCCCAGCCTTATTTCCCTCGATTATTTGCCTGCCCCTTACCTGGTTAAGTTTGCCTTCTTTTTTTACCTGCCTGGTTTTGACCTCTGTCTATTTTTGAATTAAAGATATTGGACTTTGCTCTTAAAAGTCGGGCTTCTGCCTGCTATGTGTCAACCCCCCTTACAACTATTTAATTGACTGATATTTGCATGTTGACATATGTCATCTAACAGTTGTCTTATCTCATGGGATTTCTTTTTTGGGTGTCTATGATACGTTTTATCATCCAAATATCAACCCAATCTTGGAATGTTCATACAATATGATTTGAAGTTCCTTGTTTTTTAGTTCCTATTTTATAATATTTTTAATGTCATTGAATACCTATCTCCATCTTTACAAAGGTTGGTGGACTGTGAAAACTCCAGGGACAACAATGAAATTAGTCCAGGACATAATTATTGTATCCATACTTGGGGTTTGTTTTGGAATTCGTGGCAAATGTTGATTGTAAGTACATTTATAAATAAAACCTTTACTGGTAAATATTCAGTAAAATGGTAGTAATGATGAATGACAATATATGTTTATTTTAGTTTTTAGTATTTAGTTTTTAGATGGTAATGTCTGACAGTCTTTTGTTTGTCTGTCCATCCAACACAGTGGTCCTGAGCAAATTACTGGCTGGACATTAGATTTTATATGGGTTTCCATTGTTCCTAGAGGATGATTTCTAACTTAACTTTTAATCTAGTACCACCACCACCTATACAAAATTACCACATATTTACAAGAACATCCAAATCTAATGGGCAATAACGTGATGAAATACTTTCAAGTGGATGAATCCTTTTAGATTGTAATCAACCAGTAATCAACAAAGTCAAACACAAATTAATACTTTCACATTGGGTCATTTGGACAGCACTGTCTAGCCTGATTGTCTAACAGATAACTGCTGTTTGTGTGTGTGTGTCTGGATCACCACGAAAATGCCAAATACTCACTGATGCGAATTTGCGATAGATTTGCGGTAGCTCGTTCTTCAGATAAAAATATTCAACACTGAAGCACTCCATTCCAACATGCATGTGTCAATGTCTATTTGACACATAGTCCATAGTCCATCTCTCTTCTAACCTAACCTAACCTTAACCTAAACCTAACCTTAAACCAAGTCTTCACCCTAAAAATGTATGATTTACATTATGAGGACTTACGTTTTATCCCTAGAAGGAAGGCGATTCCCCACAATGTGATTTATGTCCCAACAACATGAGTAATACAGTTCCACACACACTAATCAAACATTCTTCAACAACAGGGGACATTCTAATTGGCAGTTGTCTTAAGCCCAGTTTAATCTTCTTTTATTGTGAAGCCAATTGGTAAAGCCTAACATCAGGAACTGAAAGATCACCTTTTTCCTGTGACTTTGTAAGTCTACCCAGACTCATACGAGATTTTTTTACATTCCAGACAAAAACACTAAACCAACTTTTTATTTCTTTAGTTACTTTTCTTGGAAACAAAATTGGAAGCATCTGAAATACATAGAGGAGCTTAGGCTAAATATTTATTTTAAGTAATGAGATCCTTCCTAGCATAGATAGCAGTAAGGAAATCCATCTTTCAAGAGATATTTATGCAGGTCCATATGTGCAGGTCAATACTATTCCTCATCTACAGTTTTATAAGGAGTTCAAAGCTTCCTTTTCGTCTTCTCGTAAAGAGAGCCATGCTACTCGTAGCTTAAAAAACATATCTTAATAATAAATGAAGTAATAAAATAAAAAAGGATAATTTGTGGTTAAAATAAAACAAGAGGTTAAGCTTCAGAAAAAACATTACAATTTCCACCTAATCACTAGACCCATGACCCGTGTAGGATGGCTCCATTAATATATTAACAGACCCAAAAGAAAACACAAAACAAATGGGATGCTAATTTTCAGATAAAATAAAATTGTCCTTTCTCTCACAAAACAATCAAGAGAACAGTCAAAGCAGTAGTAGTTAATATTAGAGGCAGCAGCATATGAACTGCCCCAGACATACGATACAGTTCATTTCTCTGGCAATAACTCACCACATTGGGGGACTTCTACTGCCATTTTAGAGAGTCTATGTATGCAGATACTTCATCTGGAGTGTGGAAAGTTTTGGTGGTGTTGTTCACCAGGACCCTGAGTGAAGCCGGATATAGCATAGCATAGCGGGCTCCGGGGGTTTGTGGCAGTGTCTTCTTGACATCCACAAATTCCCATCTCCGTTTGAGTGTCTCTGCTGCAATGTCCTGAAAGAAAAGTATTTTGGATCCCTCAAAGAGAACCTCTTTTTTTGTGTGTTGGGCAGCCTCCATGACTTTCTGACAGTTGGAGAAGTTGTGGAATGTGACGATCATGGCCCGGGGTAGCCTTGATGTGGCAGGACCAGGTGAGCTCGTTGCAGCTTGACTCGGCCAGCCTTCGTTTCCATGTGCAGAATCTGGGGGATCCACTTCTCCATAAACTTCACTGCATCACTGCCCTCTGCCTTTTCACATATCACCAGGATCCTCAGACAGTAATGTGCTTGTCTGCCTCAGATGTGTTGTTCTCCATCGCCAATATCTGTCCCTTGGCCTCTCCGACCCGGGCATTGACTTCCTTGAGATGCTGGGATATATTAGTGTTGATATGCAACATGCGTTCCAGCTTATCATCAATCACGCTAGTGATATTAGCAGTCATTACCTCCATAGCTTTGGCAATTGCTGGGTCTAGTTCAGGCATGCCACCTGTGCTGCCGCTATCTTGGGAGGAGTGAGACTTTTCAGTGGTGGAGTTCTTCTTGGTTTGTTTTAGAGGCATTTTGCCAGTGGAACTGCCCCAGAAGTGATCCAAAGACATTCCCCGGAGTACGTACTCCGTAAAACCTTAACTAGGTTGTTAAAATAATGATATAAAGTTATAAAATAGTAGGATGTGCTGGAGCTCCAGCAAAGCGTGGCTACTCAGCATCACCGGATGTCCTGGAGCAAGTTTTCTATTGACAACCTCATGTTGGAGAGAGGCGAGAGTGTGCGCTACAATTAACCTGTTTGTTTATACCCTCCCCTTCATGAGGATAATCCTCCATAGCTGAGAGTATGACCTCAAGCAGAGTTCATACTGCTTCCTAGACAGAGGCCGGTTTGGGGAAGGGCCAACATGTTCACCACGGTGAAAGGATCTCATTGGCCAAGGAGTTATGAGCAATGTCAACACTGACTGAAGTACTAAGGCTGACTGACACTGTATCACAGCTCACAGTGCAGTAGAGTTTGTATAAAGAAACATTACATCTGACATTGGTCCGTACAAATAAACTTGACTTGACTTGAACAACTCGCTGCGTACTATTGCTTCTCTCTCATTTCTTGGCTGTTTTGTACTATTGCTTCTCTCTCATTTCTTGGCTGTTTTGGACTTCATACAGTACAGTATAAGATATACTGTGTATATATATTATATATATATATATAATATATATAAAAATATAGCTTAATGCACCTTTTTATATGTCGATTTCAATTACAGCTGTTAGGAATCGATAGCAGGCTGTCTCTGTGTGGTGTGTGTTTTTATCTGTTTCACCTGTGCAAGTCTGGATCTGGAGGCGTGGCTACCTGGCTCTGCTGGCAGGCACACCTGCAGTCCATCTGCCCTCATCTCTCTACACTTCAAATACCAGGAAGAGAGGGTGGTTCAGCACCAGGTCGTCCTATCCACTCATGTGGTATTACGTTACGGCTCCTTAGAGTTTTCTCCTTAGAGTAACCTGGTTAACCTTCGTCTGCCTGTCTTCTACAGCACTCACGTCGTCAGTTTCCTGGTTGGACCAAACCGAACTAAGAGCCTTTCTTCACCCCAGCCACTGATCTGCTCGAGTCGACACGCCTAAGCCTCGGACCTGCCCTGACTTGGACCCGATCGCTACCTGGAAGTTCCGAAACGCACACCACCCCTACCTCTCCTCTGTCGGACCTCCTACCTGCTTGTGGCATCTCAATAAACGCCAGCTTGCTTTCACTTTCCTGTTCCGAGTCTTGTGTTTGGGTCTAGCTGTAGCTTACCTTCCATATCCTAACAACAGCAGTAGAAGTGAAGGTTGAAGAATAAAAGCCTGGCCAAAACATGAAAAGTTTTCAGTCCTGTGGACCTGTAGCAAACATGATTTACTTGGCACTGTCAGAATAATTCACTGTGACTACTGCTTGTCTTCTCTGTTATTCTTCTACCATAATGTTTAACTTGGAGGAATTGTGTAATATTTGTACTGGGTTCAGGCACTGTGGCGTGTTTACCACTGCACTCACCCAAACAGGAAGAACACCATAATGTGTGTGTGTGTGTTGTGCATGTGAGAAGCAGGATGACTTTTACATCTCCTATATGACAACATGAAAGAGTGTTGAAATAGTTGGTACAGTAATAAAATATTTAATACGTTTATTGATATGATTTTATTTTATATACAACTCATACTAACATTTGGATCTGACAGTTAAAATTGGTTTCAAACAATGTGCTACTGCAGTGTCCTCAAGTCCAAATTAAAAATAAAGTTGACATAAACCTTTATTTTATATGCTCAGTCAGTGTGACATTATTGATTACTGCATGTTATTTCTATAAGCTCCTACTTCATTTCTGCAAGTTCTCAGGAGTGTTGCTACATAGTTACCTTAGTATAATTTTGTGTTAGGTACCAGCAATGTTTAGAATTTTCCCCCAAATAGTACATTTACATGAATGAAATGAAAAATATAAAGCTTTTTAACATATTTACCAGTTATAGTAAAAATGGTGCAGTACTGCACTGCATCACACAACATATTGAGCTGGAGGAATTGATTCTTAACTGGGGCATTCATCTATTGTCAATGAGGATAGCAGAATCAGAATGAGGAACCGTTTTTTTTAGGTATCTTTATTCAAGGATTAAAATGCAAATATACATTTTTACTAAAAAACACACGACTCTAGGTATACTGTATATATTGTATAGATCACTTCTGCTGGTGAATCACCAAGGAAAGCACATTCTTCGATTAAAATGTCCAAACCAAAACCAGTAGTAGAGTCAAACAGTACATGAGAGTTTCCCCTGACAAATATTATGGTTAAGATGTGACCCTATTTCCTGCATTGTCCCGACTTTTTATATGTATAAACTATGAAAATATTTTCCATATCCATATATTTGGCATCTTCATTATTTATTGAAACATATTGTATTAAAATTATAACTTAACAAACTGATAACCATTAGTAATATTTCACAATTTAATATGTAAGTAACAAATTTGTAAGCAACTATAAGCAACTGTAACATAAGGCCTAAGGCTTGAGACAGGAGGAGGTGCAGCAGCTGACTATTCTTTGCATTGACATTCTTCATCTGGATTTAAGTTTATTTCAGTTTCTAATCTTTATTCGGGCCATATATGTAAGCTGGGACATGATATGTGCACCTCATGACTCTGCCGTGGAAGAAAATCTAAATCAGGGTCAGCACATTCACTGGAATCACTTTCTGTTTTGTGTCTGATTTTTTTCTTTTTAAAATCTAAACACTGGAGTTACCAGGCAAAATTGTGATTCGACACTGATTATGAGAGCACACATCTTTTAGGGAAGAGATAATTTGACTGGACACTGTCTACTGATTTTATGTTACCTCTTATGCAAGGAATTTAGTGCACTGCATAAGTGCCACAAACCTCTGGCCCCAAGCTTTTAATAAAAAATAATGAGTCCTCTTTTGTTGCTTTGTAGGCTTCCTTCCATATGTCTGTATTGGTGCTTTGCTCTATATACAACTGTTTCAGTCACTGACAATACTCTGGGTAAACGGTTTGATCAACACAGTCATCCACCTCAGACTGATAATGTAGCTTCAGCTAAACAGTGTTATTATAACAACTGTAACAGTTATTATTTAACAGCTGGTTTATATGATTTGTGTAAAAATAAAAATAAATTCTAGTGGGATAGTAGATATGGGAATTTATTGGTATATTATAACGAGACTAAGGGCACAAACATGGTCCACGCAAGTACACAAACGCAAACACTTCGAGGTATGCAAGATCACTTCAGGCATTGTTGTGTTCTGGAGTGTGTCACAGAAAAATGTTAACACAAGCACAAGCTGCAGTCTGAGCATTGCAGCTAGGAGCGCTATAGCATGAAACTTCTTCTTAACTTTACTGCCATACGACCCTCATTGACTTACATCATTGTTTTTCAAAAGCTGACTGTCAATTATTTCTTGTAAAACATAGAAATCTAACTGAAAAAGACAGATCTATAAGTTTGAATTGCAGGTTTTTTGAATTTGAATTGAAGGTTTATATCTTGGCTAGCAGATATTTCTAATTTTGATCATCATTATCATATTAAAATATATAAAATCAGACCAGCAGTATATATTGACAGTGAATGTAGCCATTATTTGGATAGCATTCATTTAAGTTGGATCCAGGCATTGTTCAGGTCAGTTTTTCCTGTAGAATCCCAACAATGCTCTGACGCAGTTCTGATATTAAGTCCAGCAGCAGCCAGATTTTGTCCTGAAAACCAGTTTTTTATGTGTGACAGTCAGACAGGATGAAGCATTGCATTGTTCTCTTCAGCAGCAGCTTGTAGTCCAGTATGTCCAGGCTCAAGCAGACATGGGTTCATAGGTGTGGAAGTGGATTCCCTTGGAGCAGGTGATCTTCATCACCGCTCCGTTTAGACTGGTGTCCATAATCAACCTCATCATGCCCTCTGCTATCAATGAAGGCCTGGAGATAAATACAGAGAGGAAAAGGGGCATTAGATGAGATTACAGATGGGAAAGAGAGGCACACACACACAAACACACACCCACTCAGAAAGAGACTTCAGTAATTAGTTATGCATGTCCTGTGTATTTCCTGTGACCTCCATCCTAAAAATACAACAATAAACCTGCTTAACTGCCTTTACTCAGAGAGACCGTGTGTGTGTGTGTGTGTGTGTGTGTGTGTGTGTGTGTGTGTGTGTGTGCGTGTGAGAATGTAATCAGGAAGTCATCTGACCTCAACTTCCTCTGACACTAAATGCTTCCCTCCTGCTGCTTGTCTCTGAGCTGCACAATTTGAGCTTTTAAAGAAGGCTTTTCCAGCGCCATAAATAAACTGGTCACTCCAGTATGGAACATTAACAGTTCTGATCCATGCTCATACTAACTGTAATGTACTCCCATAGTGAAGTGATGGAGGGCCTTGGCACATATTTCATATGATATTTTCATAGCTGTCCTGTTTTGTGTAGCACAAGAGCATTTATTTCTCTACTTTGGTTCAGTCCCACTCTGAACGGCTCTAAATAAACACTTGTCAAGTTTCCTGAAAGATAAAGTATCATTCAGCAGCCAAGTCGACTCTGGGCCACTTGTGTGAAATCAGAATGTAATCAGAACAGAAGGTCAGAAAGCCTGAGTGGCTCTGAGTGTCTTCAAGACCACACATTTTTAACTGTAGTTGTTTGGAAAGAGCCAAATCAGTGGACAAACACAGAAAATCACCAAATCTGACATCCTAAGTAGAAAGAGCAAGAACAGTTTGGTCAACAAAGCCAGAGGTGCACATGTGTGTCAGCCAGAGGACGTTCAACAGTTACTTTGCCCAGTAACTGCAAGTACTAGTGAGACATTAATCCGTCTAATTATTCCTATTTTCCCTTATTCACATAACACATTTCACATTGAAGTTAAAGTATTCTTAAAACCAGAGCACATGTGGTGATTGTGTAGTATATGTTGTGTTCTTCATCAGCTGTTTCTGAATTGCACAGTCTCCTGGCAGCTGGAGATGATCTGTCCTACCTCCCTACCATCAACACTGAGGCTCCAAATTACTTAATACTCCAAGACAAGTCACACCTTTGTTGTCTCAGTAAAAATTATTAATAAACTTAAGTGTACTCAGAAATGCTGCAGGAAATCAGTATTCATTCATTCCTCACCAAGAAATTCACGGTGTGTGAAATTGATCTCAGCTGAAAGGATCTGACTGACAAAGAAGAAGAATTTTAATTGAGTAAAAAACCAATGACGCGTGTAAGTTAACTTACTGTAAAACTCCAAACTTGCTCATGCTGCGTTTGAAATCATCCTTGAACTTGACAAACTTGCCCATGTTGTCCTCATGTTCCACTGAGTGCAGCAGTGGAGTGTCAACAAAGGCCGGACACAGGACGTTGATACGAACGCCGTAGTCACCCTGAGAAGACGCGTCCTGCAAGCATTTAGAATGAGCTACTGAGCTTTATACTGGGATATCCTCCAGATATCCCAGTATAAAGACTAGCTTTTATACTGTCATATTTACTGTATGTGTGTGTGTGTGTGTGTGTGTGTGTGTGTGTGTGTGTGTGTGTGTGTGTCCTACCGCCATAGCTCTAGTGAAGCCAATGACTCCATGTTTAGTAGCAGTGTAGACAGGCTGGTGAGGAGAATGCAGGAAGGCTGAATTATAAAGAAGAAGAGGAGACAAGTGAACAAACATGTTACAAACAGCAACGCAGAGCAACAAACAGCTTCTAAACAGCAACTTCTCATTTTAACCACTGGAGGGTCACTTGATCCAGGTTTAGTGAGGCTCACAGCTGCACCAGAACGTCTCAATCTACAGTTTTCATTTTCCCACAATGAAGAGAAACAGCCCCTAAAACAATGTTATTCTTTAAATAAAACAATTTGTTGCTAAGATTACCTTATCTTTTTGTAATTTTGAAATATAGTTCTTTCCTTTCAAATAACCATCTCCCTTCAAATTCAATTAATTTATTCTTAACATGTTATATTGCAAATCTCAATAAAACTCCTACTACAATAAAACCTACTTTACATAAATTATATTTCATTTCAATGCTGTCTTGTCAGTGTTTTCTTGACCTCAAATCACACTGTACTGTGGTTCATTAATACAGCTCCTCAGCAATTGTTCATGTTGCTGTTTGAGAGGCTCATCAGCTGCTTTTGATTATTGTCATGGCTGAATAAGGCCCAAATTCACAGCAGTGAACTATGGCAGGTTATAGCAAGCACCCACTAGATGACGAGATGGCCAATTTGGCCTCTGTGATGAGTTTTCAGATTTTTGGAAACAGTGTTGAGTTTATGGGTCCAGTTTCTTCAGGACAAATGTGGGAAAAAAAAGTGTTGTGAGATCTAGGAGTGTAGACTTTGCTTTGACTTTACTACATCTGTTTCAAGGCTTCATGCAAAGACACAGGGCCAAAATATTGGGCCAAAGAAAAAAAAAGTGACAGGAATAGTAGAAACCTAATTACAGGAACCCCGAGAGCAACATCGACTACTACAGCTGACAGAGTGGTAAACAAACATTTGCAAGCAGCTTCCTAATTTTAAAATATGCAACCACAAATTGCACCTAGAGTTGCTGTTGTGTGCTGTTAAGGACACCGCTTACAAGTTTCAAGAGATGAAAAATGGCAGCTAATGAAAGCAAAACAAACAGGACTATAAACTATATTCTCACATGGTCCAAATCCACATCCATAAGAGTCTGATAATGGTCATCATTCAAAACACACACACACACACAAACACATGCATTTACCAGCACATGTACACATCAACACACAGACATTCTTTCCCCCCAAAGCAATATGCTTGGAGTATGCTTGACCATGTTTGGACAAGTCTGTGTTTCTTGTGGGAATGGCAAGTACGCACACACACACACACACACACACACACACACACACACACACACTGATGTTATCACAAGTGAGATAACTGAAAAATGATTACCATGTGTCTGCTGTTACTGGAGGCTGAACTGTTCTAGATCTACAAGATTATGTGTCCGACTACATGAACCAAAAACATTGTCTGGAATCTTATTAAACAACACACAGCTCTAAAAAGTAACGGTAACACTTTATAATACAGCCTGCAACTTATTGCGTAACTTCCCGCAATGCACGGTGTAATTTTGTCGTATGAATCAATACATACCAGTTCATACTGGTACTTAAATGTAGGTACAGCGGCAGAAAACCAGACTATGAGGAACAAGGGAATAACAATTGGGAATTTTAGAGGAAAGGACCAATAAATTATACTGTAAGTATTTTTATAAATACTGGGTGCCTACAGGGTATAGTGCTGGTAAACAGAGCTGAACGGTTGACATCCTGCGGCACCTTATTATATAAAATAATAATTAGTGGTGTCAATTGATTAAAAAATTTAATTGAGTTAATCACAATAATAGGCTGTGATTAATCATGATTAATCATGTTTAAAATACTTGTATTTTTTGGGGGGAGATAAAACAAAATGTGTGGTGTTGGAATAAAGAAATGCATGACAGAGTTTTTTTACTTTATTATAACTTCTCAGCTTAGTTTTGATGATTTCTGAATTAGAATCTCTTAATTTGCCGAGTAAAAAAGTCTCAGGGAGNTAATCGAGTTAATCACAATAATAGGCTGTGATTAATCATGATTAATCACGTTTAAAATACTTGTATTTTCTGGGGGGAGATAAAACAAAATGTGTGGTGTTGGAATAAAGAAATGCATGACATTTTACTTTATTATAACTTCTCAGCTTAGTTTTGATGATTTCTGAATTAGAATCTCTTAATTTGCCG